>OY796889.1:11781678-11841344 GCA_963680785.1 Diplosoma virens | reverse complement strand
GTGAGACCCTGAAAGAGAATCACGTGTTAAAATATCAAAGAAGCAATTTTCGGTTCAAGTTCGTCAGTAGTTCTGAAATCGAGAACCAACAATAATTTAATTTGAAGAATTATGAGGATTTGGAATTAATTTTTAAACAAGCTGCATAAAGATGAGAAACACCAGACTCGAGTTTCGCTCGTATTAGAGCTGGTCCCAGGTTCGATTCGCGGTGAGATAAGCATCACTGACGAGCTCTAATAAGAGCGAAACTCGAGTCTGGTGTTTCTCATCTTTATGCAGCTTGTTTAAAAATAATTTAATTTTCTTCCCAACTCTTGTCTATATGATGGCATTTACAAATCATTCGAAACAATATTTGACGTTTATAATTTTTACAGAAACTTACTTTTTTTGTAAGACTTACGCTTTCCAGCAAGTATTAATGGTAATAAAAAAACGATTACTAAAACTGTTAGCCGTAAGGAAGGTAGCCTTATTGTACCCATGACAATAGACTACTCCGTACTAGTAAAAAGTTCAAAAAGAAACTGTAAACCAAATAGTCAGGAAGGGCGTTTTATACTAGTTGTAGAAAAAAATATTTAAAAAAATACACCGCTATTATTCTGCAGGGTTGTTCATTAAAAGTATAGGGAGCTAATTACGCGACTTAATTTACAATGATGAATTAAAATTATGTTTGTTTATTTAAAGTAACTATGAGTCTGAAGGAATTGCCGTGCTATTTTCGTCAGCGAGCAGTCATTAATCATTTGAAAGAAAAAAGAGAGTTTATTCAAGTTTAATTCACAAAATAATCAAAGTTTATAAATGTAATAAGCAAACAAAACTAAATATAACTACAGCAAAACTTAAAAAATAAAAAGTTGTTGAATTTTTTAATTTAAGTTTTTCTTGCGATTGATTTTTAAATCGACTATTGAAACAGACATAAGGAGCATTAACTTAATCATTTAAAACAGGGTTGGGGGACTGATTGAACTCGTGGGCCGCATCACCAAATTATAAAATCATGTGTTGGTCGCAGTAAACTTTTTGTTAATTTAAGGAAAAAGTAAATGATTCGACAGATCACGTTTTTTCATTTGGTTTGTTATGTTAAGATCATTTTTATCTCTATTCGTACTAAACTAGTAGGCTCCTCCAAAGACGAGTGTAGACCAAAAAGTCTTCATATGATAAGTCTATTTACCAACTTTTTTTGATGCTTTCCTATTAAGATGATACTCCGTTTTCTTTTTGGTGGGCTAGATATATTTAATTTTCTTTTTCGACAGATGTTCAATTTTTCTTTTTAGTTAGCAATTCGATCGGCCACATTTGGCCCACTAGCCACAGATTTCACACCCGTGATTAAAACCTACTCCCAGATATTTAATTGTATAAATTTCAAGAAGTTGAATCCACTTTTTTCACATCAGCACAACAATGATGTCTTGGTCTCAGTTTAATATCTGTAGTCGTCTTATGTAGGAGCATTTTGAAAGTTGCTGTAGATTTATTTTGACTGTAGCAGAACAGCGAGATTCTGGAATTATCCGCAGGATTAAGATTCATGTTTTGCAACCAGCAAGAGACTGTCTTGTTACATTTTGATAGGTATTTTAAAGTTCTTCAGTTTTATGGCAAGCAAAAAATTTACTATAAAAAGATGAGTATAGGGAATCACTCCTAACAAAATCAAACCGTCACTGACGAGACTTCAATAGTCGAAACAGCTGTCTGGCGGAGGATTTTGCTACCCAATAGTATCTTCTGTTCTTAATTAGGCTATATGCACTAAGCTAAGCTATACCTTTAAAAATTGTTTTTGCTATTGTTTTATGACAAGATTACCTTTTCCTTTTTCTTTTTTACAAATTGAGGCCCCCAAACTCTGCTTGCAATCTTCTAATCGGCATCGTGGTCAATTGGTTAAAGCACCGGACTGATGATCAGCATGGTCTCGGTTCAAAACCCACTTGCACCATTCTGTTGTGTCCTTGGGAAAGACACTTTACGGCACTTTCCCCTGCTTGGTGGTCTTGACAAGCAGTTCTAAATTACAATCATATCTCTACTAAATTACTAGCGGACAGCAATATCTTGGTATCTCCGGAAGCAGGTCGGGGTAATTGCTTACCCTATGTATAGCGCCTCCGTCGCTTTCCTGTGAGTCAGGAGGATATATATAGAGATAAAAATAAAAAAATAAAAATAATATTTGTGTCTAGATAAAAAAATTTTTTTTTCCTCAAATTAGCTAGCTTGATTATTGTTTGCACTTTACCAAGTCAATTTTCACCAGTAATTGTCCTGGCTGTTGAAAATTAGCGCAATGCAGTCGTAAACAGCGAAGTACCAATGTGATATTGGTCGAAATCGAAGGAGTCTTTGTACTTTTGCACTGTAATGTGTCATTTGCCTCGATGGTAAGAGGTCAAATTACCCCTGTGTGTGCATTTTCTCGATCAATTGAATATATTGCAGGCCAAAAGTGATTTTGGTTATATTCATTAAAGCAGTGGCAGAGCCAGGAGTGATTTCCTATACTCATCTTTCTATAGTAAAAATAGAA
Source organism: Diplosoma virens (assembly GCA_963680785.1). Classification (NCBI taxonomy): domain Eukaryota; kingdom Metazoa; phylum Chordata; class Ascidiacea; order Aplousobranchia; family Didemnidae; genus Diplosoma; species Diplosoma virens. The sequence continues at coordinate 11,838,784 of OY796889.1, read as the reverse complement.
TATTCACTAAAAACTTTTGGCAACCATTTAACGACAATTGGATACATCGCAATCCCTCGTTACTCGGGGTACAAGGCTGAATGTCGTCCTTTCATTCAATGATCATTGAATAGAAAAAGATTCAACTGTTTACTTCAAATTTAATGTTTTTATAACTTTTGTGTATTAAGAGGGTAACAAATTGCTCAAATCTGGTTTAATTTTCAATGTCTTGCAAAGACTAATTATTTACAATCTTAAAAAGTAGATTCGGCCAATATTTTTTTCTTTTCACAATAGACCTAACCAGATTAATCAAGTGGGATAACTCTTTCACAAAAGGTAAACCTCAATGAGAAAAGAAATGTACATACAGAGGCTAAAATTACAAACATAGTTCAGGTTTTTCTCCATTTTTAAATCTATGCTACTACGTCTAGCACCAGTGGCGATTCTAGAACGCAGAAAGTGAAGGGGCCACGTTGGGGCCAAGGTATATTAAGAAGGGGGCGAGTGACAAAAGCATATGAGAGGAAAACTTGTAAGTTTAAGCGTAGGCTAAACAAGGGGAGGCCAAGCAAAAATTTGAGGGAGCCATGGCCCCTCCCTGAAATCGCCCCTTTTTTTATTTTTTATTTTTATCTCTATATTTATCCTCCTGACTCTCAGGAAAGCGACGTAGGCGCTATACATAGGGTAAGCAATTACCCCGACCTGCTTCCGGAGATGCTAGCTCATAATAATAAAAACGAACTGTTAAGATGGTTGTTGGATCAAATCTAACTTCAAGTTATATACCAGGGGTGGGCGACCACAATCCAGATCCGGCCCTCCAAGCAAAATTATCCGGCCGGTGACATGTTAAATTTTAAAAAAATATGGCCAACGTCCGTCTGCAATCCTCTTTTTTGGACATAACAATGTCGAACAATCTGTACGGCAGCAAAACTGTGATACATTTACTTATAGCAGGGGTGCAAAATCGCTTTTAACATTTTTAAGTACCAAATCTGAAGTAGAGCAAAAAAGTTCTTTGCTTTAAATTTTTTAACGTTGCTTCTTTTACGTTTGAAAAAATAATGAACACCAAAAAAAAATTTCTTCACTTTAAATTTGTGTGATGGTAAGATAGATTTTGGTTGCTGTAAAAAAGTACGGCCCGCCATAACTTGGTTTTTGGCCCGTAATAGAAAGTTTGCTTCCCCCCCCCCTGTTATAGACATTAAGCTGTATATTGTTGGGTGTTTTTAGTAGGTTTATGAAACAAATTAGTCTTTGCAAGTGTGGTTTAATCATAAAACAATTTAACACAGTGGTTTTTAACCAGGTGGAAGAGGAAACACGCCTTTTTTGGAATGCGCTGAAAAATATTAAGGGGGTATTAGTTTTAAATTACATATTTTAAACTATGTTTCTTGGCGGAATTAATTGAACTTGATAATTGACGTTTTTGTTTAGTAGCTCTTTGACTTGAAGTGAAGACGTTTTTTTGGTTCTCACGTTTAAAAAGATTTATTTTTTCGCCTCTAATTTAACGTAAAAACCTTTTGATGTTTGCTTTCCTTTCGAAGACAAAACAATATTTGCCTCGAAGCTGTAAAAACCAGGTACTGTTCCTATTTTTTGGTCAGTGTCTGAAAAACGGTTAAACACTAGTTTTAAGCGCATTTGAGCACAGTAACTCGGTATTGCGATTTGGTGATATTCATAAGGGTCGCTATGTGATAGATTGTCCCGAGTCAAACCCACCTTTACATATATATCTCAAAACGAAAACGACGATTTCTTATCAGGGACTGGGAATAAAAGCACAAGGCTTAGATGCAGTTTAGGGTGAAAATAAAGCTTGAAAACAAACACGACAAATCAGAGCGTAGTTAAATAGGGAAGGTAGAAGTTGAAAATTTAGTTGGAGTTTGCTTCATTTTTCATTAAATTGTAGTTTTTAAAACTGTTTATGAGGTACAAACTCGTTTATACGTAAAACACATTTTTTAAAGAATAGAATATCGAAATTACATAGAAGATAATTAATAATAAAACGGCTTATTTATTTTTTCGTGCTTCAATTTAATTCAAATTAAATGCAAACAACTGCGACTGGTATTTATAACTTCCATTAGTTATATTGATTCGTATACACAACGTCAACTTTCACTAATAGTAATCGAATACAGCAAGTTAATAATAAACACAACATTGATTCTTTATTTACACGCAGTACACGAAAAAGGCAGTTTAAAAATTCTCCATTTAAAGACGGAAACACTTAAAACTTTTTCCGTTTTTAGATGGAAACACTTAAAACTTTTTCCCTTTTAAGATGGAAACACTTAAAATCGGGCGAGCGCATCAGGTGGACGAAGCATTGCCGCGCTCGATCATGTAGAGATTCTTGGTCAAAGCACCGAAGCGTTTGGCGGCCAGTGTAATCACGTGATTCGACAGACCTTGCAAAGCGGAAAATTGAAAATGTAAGTTAACGAGTGGAAGTAAACTTTCTCCATCCGGAGCACTATCGTACTAAGCAGCGCTGACATAGCCAACAAATGTCACCAAATTTAAAAGTCGATTAAACTCCTGCGATGAAGAAATCAAACTAATTTAAAGTAATATCAGTTTACTTACCTGGAGTCTTTCCAAGCAGCCAATTGTTGGTCTGTTTGGCCATGTCACGGCTCACATTTTCCCGTTCCCACTTCATCAGCCAAGATCGGAAACGATCGTGAAGCTTCGGAGCGATTCGTTTTTGCGCCTGACGACACAATTAACAGCTGATATCATTCAGCCGGAACAAGCCAATCATAAAAAGTTAAGATCAGGCTTTTGGCGTATTAAAAAATCAGGATAACTAGATTGAAATAGGTCTTTTATAGTATACGGCTACAAGTTTTTGAAGTTTTTCGTCTGACACTTAATAAGAAAAAATTCTCAAAACGGTGCAGTTGATTTTTCTTTAGATTGCTTCTCATTTATTCTGACCTTTTCCTGATTGAAAGTCAGACTTAAAACTTCTAGCAATGTCTTTACTCTATCAGCCAATTTTCAATTTCCGTTCATCACTCAGTGGAGATATAAAAAAATCAAAAAACTAATCTCTACTACCACGCCCACCTCATGGGAACAACTCAAACAGGATAAGCGGTAGAGGAGATCTTCTGTTCCCGGAACGAAGGACATCTTGTAGGATCCGCTCTGCATCTTGCAGTCGAGCTCATTCCGAATGAGCAGATTCTGGCAATCCTCATCCTTGTTCTTGGCGGCTCGCCGGAGGAAATTGGCGTTCCTGTAAACCAGCGAAGCATCAGTCTGCTGCCAATGCAAGGGTCAACAGCCGTTATAATAAAATGAACTTAATTGGACGGTAGAGCATTTAAATGGCGGAAATAAGACAACAGTCGTCATGCAGTCACGAAATCGACTGAATTTGCGATCGTCATGCAGTCACGAAATCGACTGAATTTGCGATGGCAACTTGACTGCACCAACGACAAGCCACCTCAACGTGGTGGTGCAGTCCCCTTTCCTGCACTGGGGAGGGTCGAAATGGCTTGTCGATTCCCCGAGGGTCTCATCCTCGGGCGATTCTCCTTCGGACAACTCCTCTCATTTTTTATCCCTGCTGTCCAATGCGCGGTCACATATGGACAGCACTCTTAAACCCAATTGATCGCCCCCCTACCCCTTCTATTTTCTTTCGGACATCTCTTCTTCGTCCCTCCTTCCACCCCAAACCTCTTCATTACTTATCCCACTCACCGCTGATTCTTATCTCTATGCTTCTCCTTATCAGCGGTGACATTCACCCCAACCCTGGCCCTATAGACCCCTGCTCTGTCTGCTCCCGTAAAGTCACCTGGGGAAACAGATCAATACAATGTACCAACTATTCTCTCCAGGTACACCTCTCCTGCTCTGGTCTTTCTCCCGCTGACTTTCGCAAAATCTCCCCGGGACACTCTTGGACTTGTCCAATGTGCCCATCCTCTTCAACCCCTCCCCTCCCTCTCACACTCTAATCCTATATCTTCATCCTTTTCTGTATCTCCATCCTCTCACACCCCAAATCTCCCACCTCCACTCACAAACAACCACAAAACCATATCTTCAAAAACTAACCCCTCCCCCAAAACAACCTCAAATAACCCACATATCCTCCTAATCACCCCCAACTAATTTATACTTACCCTCCTTCTGCATCATCTACTCCTCCTCCTCCTCAAACCCAATATACCACCTCTCCTCTCACACAATCCTCTTTCCATCCTTCCTCTCCCTCTCAAAACAACCTCCGAATCCTACAGTGGAATGCTAATGGGATTCGCCCACGTCGTACTGAACTCATACAATTTCTCTCTCATAATCAGTACGATCTCATCTTCATACAAGAGTCACACCTCTCCTCTGACTCCACCTTCCGTATACCCGGCTACAAAACCCTCCAGAAGAACCGTTTTATGACGAGGAGAGGAACCACCAACTCTACGGGAAACCTAGGAGGAGTTGTACTCATACTTGTCAAAACCGGTCTATCTTACACTTTACTCTCCACACAATCCCTCTCCTCCCTCGACCCCAGCTCCGATTATTTCGCTATTGCAGTTAAAATAAAAGGAGCCCCTCCCATACATCTTTTCAACGTCTATGTCCCTCCTATTTGCTCCTCTTCCTCCGACTCTCGCCCAAAATCCTTCTCACCCTTTCTCTTACCATCATCTCCTACCACTTACATCTTTGGCGACTTTAACAGCCATCATTCATCCTGGGACTCCCACTCACCGGAAGACCAATCAGGCAAAGAGCTGTTTGATTGGCTCCTCTCTTCTGATCTTTTACCTCTTAATAACCCCAAACACCACACCCTACTACACCGTGCCACTGGAAACCGCTCTTCCCCCTGATCTTTCCCTAGTTCCTGCCCGATTAGCCTCTAAATGCACATGGCAGACCCTTCCGGACCTCAGCTCAGATCACCTTCCTATCTCTATCACTATTCCCACTTCCCCCTTAATTAACTCTTTCCACCGCCCCCCCCTCATTTAACTATAATAAAGCTCGCTGGGACGATTACCTTACTTATATTGATACCCACTGCCCTACTCTCTCTAACTTTACAACACTTTCTCTTTCTGAAGCCACCCACACCTTTACCAAACTCCTCAATGATGCTGCCACTTCTGCCATTCCTTTCGGCAGCATCAACCGCCCTGCTAAAGCCTGGTGGTCTCCTGAAGTCGCAGATGCCGTCGCAAAACGCCGAAAGGCATTTGCAAAGGCACACTGTTCCGAAGAAGACCGCCAGCACTCGCCACTTCCAGATATATCTCCACTGTGATTTCTAAGGCTAAAGCCAAGTCATGGCAGAACACTTGCTCTAGCCTTTCTCCTAAAACCCGTCCCAGTGAAGTCTTTTCTCTACTTCGCTCCATCTCTGGCTCCCCCTCCCCAACTACTTCTGACCTCCCCAATTTCCCAAATTGCCATACCCCTGTAGATTGTGCCAACCATCTCTCCTCACATCTACAGTCCCATTTCTCTACCCAAACCCCAAAACCTTTTCGAAGCACCGAGAAAGCTCAGATGAATCATATCAGAACTGCACACTGCAACACCCTGCATTCCACTTTCTGTTCACCATTCTCCTCACTTGAACTCTCTACAGCTATCTCTCAACTCTCAACCTCAACCTCCTCAGGCCCTGATCAAATTACCTACCCTCTTCTATCCCACCTCTCACAATCTGCGTTACATTTTCTTCTATACATCTTCAACCTTTCTTGGTCAACACACACCTTCCCGTCTGCCTGGAAACAATCAACAATCATCCCCATTCTCAAATCCAGAAAACCCTGTGACTCACCTTCTTCATATAGACCCATTTCTCTCACTTCATGTACCTCCAAACTCTTCGAAAAAATGGTTTTAGGACGACTAACCTATTTTCTCGAACAACAAGACATTCTCTCACCCGTGCAAGCTGGTTTTAGACCTGGTAGATCGACTGTAGACCAGGTTCTCCTTCTCTCACAGTCAATCGCAGATTCCTTCCACCAATCTAAGCCAGGCGCACGTACAGTCCTTGCCACTGTGGATTTTGCGAAAGCTTTTGACTCAGTTTGGCACTCTGCCCTACTCTCTCTCATTAGATCTTCCTCTTTGCTTTGTCGAATGGATACGATCCTACCTCTCAGATTGCCGTTCGAAAGTCCGTATCTGTAATTCATACAGTCGTCCTTTCCGTCTCCGAAGAGGAGTTCCCCAAGGTTCGGTTCTAGGACCAGTTCTCTTCTCTTTATACATCAATGACTTCCCACTTTCCTTCCTGCATCTGTTAAGACCTCTCTCTATGCAGATGACCTAGCCATCTGGGCCTCCTCCCCGAGAGTTGAGTGTGCAACCGCTGTAGTACAAGCTGCCCTCAACAGACTGGTGGAATGGTCCTCAAAATGGCGCCTTCCTCTCAACCCCCTCAAATGTGAAACATCCTTCTTCATCTTAGACCCCTACCAATCACGTATACAACCCTCTCTGCACATTCTTAACACCCCTCTCAAATTCAACCCTCATCCAACCTTTCTCGGTGTAACCTTCGACCGCACTCTCTCTTTCAAATACCTTGTCTTATCCTTACGGAAAAAGTTTCACAGTCGATTCCGTGCTTTCCGCTCCATTGCCTCTGCCTCCTGGGGTCCATCAAAAGAATCCTTATGTACCCTATACAAAGCCTTCATTCGCCCCATCCTCACCTATGCTTCTCCAGGCTGGTTTCCCTTCTCATCTCCCACTCACATCACTTCCGTGAAGAGGATGCATAGATCTTCATGTAGAGTAATCACAGGTTGTCTATCGTCCACTCCCAGCCCTCTACTTCATAAAGAAGCACTTCTACTTCCACTACGAGTCACCCTCACCCACCAATCCCTCTCCTTCTTTGAACGAGCCCTCCGTCTACCTCCCACCTTTTCCATAGCCTCTCTTGCGAACTCTAACCCCCGTACACGTCTCAAGAAGAGCTCATGGAGATCCTTCTCCAGATCACATAACCTTACCCCTAACCTACATCTTACCCGTGAACCTCTAATCCTCTGCCCTCCTAACCCCCCATGGTCTGCCCATCTAGTTACACAATCTCACTTCACCTCTCATCCCCATGCTCTCGCAAAGACCCCCTCCCTTCGCAACACTGCAGCTACCACCCACATTTCCACTCTATCTCACAGCGATATCTCTGCCTGGACTGACGGTTCGGTACCTGGCGGGCTGGGGCAGGGTGGTGCAGGGATACACATCAAGTGTACAAAGTGTGTCACTGCTACCTCGCTCTCCTTCTCGACTTGTCAGGGCTACCAGTTATAGTGCCAAAACCTTCGCTATACTACATGCTCTTGAGTGGTGTATCTCTCACTCCAAGACATGTAATTTTGAATCTATCACCTTCTTTTCCGACTCTTTATCTGTCCTATCAACTCTCTCTGCCCCCCTACCATATTTAACCCCAAAATCTCTATCCAATACACAATCCTTTCTCAATTCTCTATCCCAATCCAAGGTAGTCCATCTACAATGGATACCTGGTCACTCTTCCCTCCCAGGTAACGACTTAGCTGACTCTCTAGCTAAAGCCGGTGCCTCTCTCGATCCCTCCAGTATATCAGTGTCCCTCGCACCCCTTATTTCCTCCCAACGACTATCCCTCTACACCAGTTGGAAACGCAGTGTCTAATCTGGTTTCTTTCAACACCAAATCCCTACAGTATCTCCCGAGGAGCTTACTCTCCCTCGCTCCGCTCGCTGTGCTCTCTCCCGTTTACGCTGCAACGGGCACAGCACTCTCCTTAACTCTTATTTCCACAGTCCACAGAGCCGAGACTCCTTCATGCAGCAACTGTGGTTCTGAACCACAGGATCTCTCACATCTCGTGCTCGACTGCCCTGTACTAGACCCTCTGCGTCGGGCCATATTCGGCCATACTCTTTCTCTTCTGGACCTCTGGTCCCGTCCGTGGGGAGTCGCCCGATTATTGGGATTCCGCGGAGTTGATCCGCGCCCCCATCCCCAGGAATGGGTCGGGTGAAACCACCACCATGGCAAGTTGAAAACTGAAAATGTGCCGGGTTTTGAACTACGGTTCAATAGGTTTGTCGATGAAACCTCGACTGAGCTGTAAAGATCCCAAAGACTCTACTCATTTATAGCTACCATAAGTCACACATCTCATTAAGATTATCCAATATTGTTTATTCTACTTCATGCCAAACCAAAATGAACTTAAGTAACGAGTATTGGGTTTCATTCAAGCCTTATAGATAGAAATTTTGGACAGTTTCAAAAATTTTAAAAGCAGAAAAACTCTTGCTTTAAAACAAGATGATATTATTATCAAATCAACATTTTTATAATATTTTTATCTTATGGCTTACCTTTGGAGAAATATTGGTTTTTCGGACAATTTCTTCCGCATGACTTTAGTTAATTCGACTTCTTCAGAATTGAGATAATGTTCCACGTACTCGGACCAGGTCTTGAGCTCCATGAGATCAACATCCGGATCCTCATCCGTGTCCAGAAGTTCGATAGCAACAAATATCTGATTTTGCTTCTGCAAGATTACATTGATTCTGTTAGAAAAACTGTCTTCTATTTTTTAATAGCTGTGCCATTTGCGATAGACAATTGAATCTTAATTATTTACAGTCTATTTTTACTTTGAAAAATCAAAGCGTTTCAAGTTTTGATATTCTTTTTCAAGAAACGTAAAGTTTTTTACTCTCTATGTTTATCCTCCTGACTCACAGGAAAAAGCCACGTGTTTTATACTTCGGGTAAACGTCAAACGTTCACACTGCCTGCTTCGGGAGATGGAGCATATTGCTGTCGGGTTTTGTTTTTATGAGAATAAAAAACACGAAGCTTTACTGACAAAAACACAACCTCTTGGACAATTTGCAAAAACCAAAAGTTGATACAAGGATATAGAGCAGATTTTTCAAGTTTGACTTAAGAAACGGCTATGAAGTTTGAGCGAACATGTTTTGCTAAATAAGTAAAGTACCCATCCAATTCTTTTCTAATTCTAAAAATTTACGAGGCCGTTTTGCATCGTCGAAACAGCTTTAAAAACCCTGTGAACAACTATTTTAGCAGGTCGCGTTTCGTGGCTGATAAATTAGTCAGCGACCAACGGAACTATTCGTAAAAACCTTAATCCTAACCTTAATCCAAACTGAAATCGCTACGAAAACTAAAGCGGTTTGATGAAACGCAAGTGAAAAGCTCAACGTCGCACGAAATCGAACGTCACAAAAAGAAAATGATAGTCAAAAAGAGGAAAAGAAAAAAATAGTCAAAAAAAACAAGAAAATAAAACCAAAAAAAGGAAGCTGACATTGAACCGACCTGGCTGGCTGAGATTTTAAAGCAGTTCTCTTCTGTCAGATGTTCTGCTTTTCTCTGGTACGCAGCTTCGGCGTTCACTCTTCGCGACTGCGAGACGACGGCGCCTCCGGTGGCGTAGTTATTGGCCTCGGACACATGAAGATCGAGAAGCTGCATGCAGGTCTCATCTTGCACGATGTGCTGGAGCTGAAAAAGACAGGAGGAGCAGTTACATTTTTAGGATTGATGAGGAGAGATCTGTCAGCGTCACATCCTTTTATGCAAACCTTAACTATTCGGAATCACATGGCCATGTGTCCTTGAGGGTTTAAAAAGATGGAGAAAAATAAACAACCAGTATTGACAGATCCCTGTTTTATTTCAAGCATAAGTTACTTTCTAATCGCACTTTATTGAACACAGAATAGCGACAGCTAATTTAAACAGTCAGCAAAAAAAAACTGGCTATACCTAAAGAGCATGCACAACAACATAGGCGAGAAGGAAATCAAACAAGGGGGATCAAGCATGGGGGTCACTCACCTGCCTGACAATGTTCTGTATCAAGCGGTCCATGGTGTAGGCGCGATAGGCGTGAATGGTGAACATCTCTCTCAGAGTGTCCTCGTACTGGGTACAGTCCATGTTCCCGTCCAGGAGGTTTCGAACCATTTCGAGGAAAGCGGGATAATATTCGCACACTTCAACTTCGGCTGAACATGAAAATACTTAGTCGAATATACAAGCATGCTTGTAAGTAAATTTTTAAAAATACATTATCTGGCCTTTTAGAACAAGATTCTAGTCATAGGTTTTATAGAAGAGCAAATAGTACAAGTATTTTAAATTTACTTTTTTAGACAATCCATCACTTCAGAAAAAATCGATTTCCTTAAAATATAATTTAAGAGAAATCGGCTACAATAACTGCACTTCAAGATACTTGACTGACAAAGAAATCTGCCATGGTCGACTTACTGATTCGCCGTAAACGTAACATCTCGGCGACCGTTTCCGCTTTCTTGTTTTTCTTCTCTTTTGAATCATCTTCGGAAAGTCTCTGGGCGTGCCTGAAATAAAGCCGCGATCAGATTACAATGCGACTACATACAGTAATCGATATATAGCGGTTTTGAAAACGCAATTCAACAAGTGGAACAGAAAAGTGAGGACCAACCTCAATATGAGGAGTAACCGTTCACATAGAATGTGGTGAAGACGGAGGAAAAGATAGAAGTAATTGTTGCCGAAGAAGAGGTGGTAATGACCCTCCTGAAAAAAAATTTAATGACAGTTTGACATTCCAAATTGTTTAAATGTCGTTTCTCACCACGATATCGCCTGGTGTATAACCACCGGGCATTTTGTGAGGGGGTTTCTTGTTGTTGCGCTCTCCTGCAGTTCCATCGGTGTCACTTCCGTCTAAAAAGTAAGATTTTTAAAAGGTGCTTGGCTTGGTACCACAAAAATTAAAAATTCCGCTTGTTCGAAAGAGCTTTCCAACACGGCAACGTCACAACTACGTCATTACCTTCGTCATCATCATCTTCGTCATCGCTGGGTTGATTACCCCTAGGCGTGAAGTACAGGTCAGGGAGGAATTGGTGCATTACCTGACGCACCTTTAATTTGTCGTCTTTGTGTATACCTGATAAAAAAATTACAATAAAAACATCGTCGTTCCAATGCCAGTCGATGTTGAAGAAGCGCTGAAGCCGAGTTCGAATCTCAATCAAGTTTAAAAAAAACGAAACAAATATAAACGATTTTTTTACCTATTGCTTTATTATATTTTCGACCTACGCATACGATTTTTAAAAGTTTTTTTGCTTTTTACGAGCAATTCTTCATCAAATTTTTTATCAAACCGAAAAATTTAATCGTAAGTAGATAACTCTCGTGATTCGTGCATGCTAAACGCGTGATTCAAGCATGATCATCTTAAGCTTGCTATTTTATCAACCGTACTGTGGTTCCCACAATATTTATCTGTGAAATTCGGATTATCGTTTTTTGACTTTCCGATTTCGTGCGACGGCGTTGTCCCACGGTCAGTAATTTAAAGTCACACGTACACTCGCTCGTGCTCTCTGCGTATGATGACGTGGCTGCACTATTCTCGGTTGAGAAAGGCGACGCAACGAAATTCTGTACGAAGTGATAAGCGCTATTCCGTATCAGAGACGTTTTTACAATTATATTTAATTAATAAATTCAATTGATTCTATTTGAATAAATTTGTTATACTGTGTTAAGGTTAATTCCAAAAACAAACCTTTAATCCTAACATTTTGGTAAACAAGATAAAAAAACAACTTTGTTTTTATTATTTTGGGCTTCGTTGCCTAAACTATGCGTTTCACAGATAAATATTATGGGAAATACAGTTCGATGGATACAAAGCTTAAGGTGATCGGGCTACAATCACGCGTTTGGCATACTCAAATCACGACATAACGTTTGGAACGGCCGAGTAATGGGGTTAAAAGGCAAGATAACCATGGTTTATTGGGTATGCTTTGATATACAGTAATCCCTCGTTACTCGCATTACATGATGTCACACATTGTCGTGGTGACGTAATCCCTCGTTACTAGCGTTTGACGTGTTCCAGGATCATCCGCGAAAGGTGAAAATCCGCGAAATACCGAAAAAAATTTATTGTATTATTTACGTGTAATTTAAACGTTTATCAACCCTTGCCATACTAATATTAAATCACCCTATATCTGTACACTACCTTTTCCTACACTCTTATAAGACTGTTTGAAACACTTTTGTATTAAAAAAGTTAATCTGTGTACTGTGAAAACTGTTACGTGAAGTGTGCAGTACCGGGTGCCGTACACGGAAATATCAATTGTTACATATCCTCTATATGTACTAACATATTGCAAAGTGGAAAAAATCATTAAGTTCCTTTTGCTACATACAGTTTTAGTAACAACAATTGTAGGATATTCCCGCGAACTTTACATTTATATACAGGATGTCCCAGAAGTTGCGCACCATATACTCATCTTGCATTTTTTTCCATGTTTCAAATTTGATTTGATTTGATGAATTTGATTAACTAAAATTTTCCAAATATGAGTGAGAAACTCACAAATTGATATTTACGTTTGGAAGAAATTGGAAGATTTTATAAAACTTAAACGGTGCGCGACTTCTAAGACACCCTGTATAATCTGAGACACCCTGTACACTTTGAAAAATCCGCGATGTAGCGAAGGCGCGAAACTTGAAGCGCGATCAAGCGATGGATTACTGTATTACGTATTCGATTTCAACCGATTTTCTATTATTATTTCTTTTTTATTAAAACCTGAATTTATTATTCTTTAATCTTTTTTGAGATTGATGAAGTGTAATTCGAGTGAATTAAGTTTAAGAATGTCGATTTAAGAGAATCCCTCATGAGAGAAGTATGTACAATCATTTGAAAAAGTTTTTATGTCATTATGTTATAAAAACTATTCCTTTAATGCCGTGGTTTCCAGCCTTTTTTTTTAGTCACAATCCATTTAAAAAGCTTATCAAAGCTACAGAATCCTACATTTTTAGGATTGTCTCTGATTGATAATTTTCACAGTTTTGTTTTTTTTATTCTGTCCAGCTCCTAGTGAAGTAGCGGACACCAGGTTTTGAAAAAAAAATGATCTACAGTTTTGATTGGTGAAAATATAAAGATCCGACTTTGTATGCACGGGATGCTTCCTGGTAGATGATAAACTAGCGCCACTACAACGATGATGTCATAAACGTGCGCATTAAGTCTGTGACATAGTAAGCAATGCGGAATTCGAGAACGCTGTTTGGAGACCAAAGGTTGGTTTCATCAGTTAAAACTATAAAGGACTCGGGAGCGTACTTAAATAGAAAGAGTAAACTCAGCTTTTGAGGGGAAAGGTTCAATTATTTGAGGAGGGGGGATTTAGTTATTTGAGGGAGGGTTTCAGTAATCTGAGAGGGAGGTTCAGTAATCTGGGGGTTGCTTAGGGGGGAGGTTTAATTATTTGAAGGCGAAGAAAAAAAACAGACAGCGCTGCGTCGTATTGGCCACTGCGACGAAACTTGAACTAGTAGACAGTAAATATCACGGCAGCTTTCATAAATATCACGGCAACTTTCATAAATATCACGGCACACTCGTAAATGTCATGGCAACATTCAAATGCTTTCATGAAATGAATCAAGCAAATCACGAAAAGCGTGAATGTGCAAACCTCGCGTTAAATTAACAAAAGAAATCATAAAGCTTACTGCTCTGTCTCTTCATGTGATGGATTATTAAGGACGCAGCATCATTCATGATGCTCTTGTCGTCATAGGTGAGCGTCAGATGGGGACCCGTCGAGGGGATGTTAGACCCGTTCTCGATCGCCTCCTGACGCTAAAAAATATTTTTTTATTAAACCTGGAAGTCTGTAGTCTACTTGTAGGGGAGAGATTTCAGGAAAAAAAGGAAGCACGACGGAAAAAACACTCGTCACGTGGACGGATCCTTTCCGGAGCTGAGTTTTTAATAATTTTTATGAAAAAATACATAAAAAAATGTGATGAAAGAAAAAAATTGCAAAGTTCAGCTATGTATCAGTTGATTCTGTGTAAGCTTAACTTCAATGAGCAACAGAACAAAATATTTTTCTTGTCACCACAAATAAGTAAACAATAAATACAAGACTGTCGTGAATCGAACTTGAGAACTCTCAAAGTAAAATACCTCGTCATAGAGGGTCTCGATTTCATTAAGGAGGTTTTTCGATCGAAGGAAGCGAGTGTCGTTACCCTTGAAGCTTATGCCTTGGTGATCGAGAGACTTGAGATAGTATTTCTCATTCTGGCTCCTCCAGATCTTGTTGAACTGATGTTGAGCCTCTCTCCACTCTTCATCTTTCATCTTCAGTCTGTGGAAAATGGAAAAAGTTTTGCTCGAGTCAGTGTAGACACAGCTAGATTACGTCATCACAAGCTTACAAGAGCAAAACTCAAAATGAAGGAGTAAACTTTGAAAGGACCAGGAAAACTCTAATTCAGAAAATAAAGGACAAGTCGATGCAAAAAAAAATCAATGACGAATTACATATCCATAACTTCTAATACGCAGAAAAATCTTTGTTCATAACAAATCTAAACTAATCAACGAGAAAAACCAAAATTGATGGCTATCATTAAGACACGAAGAGTGAAGTTAGAAAAAACCTTGCTCTGAAACTAACCGTTTGAGGACAATAGGAACTGCGACGGAAGGATTCTTCATCAATCCGTCAATAATATCCGGTGCTTTATCTCCGTAAATCCGCTGGATCGCCTTGCGCTGCGTAACCTGGAAACAAGGAGCCATGAAGGATCCGCAAAAAAGGAACAATTTTAGTTTTACTACCTCGGAAGACCCCCCGAGGTACGAGTCCAGGCGGAACCTCCCCTTTTCGTCGTCGTTCATGCGTGACAGCTTCTTGTTAACAGCCTCGAAGGTTCGAATAGCGCCGAGATTGGTTTCGATCACGACGTCAAGCTAAAAAGAGCAGTTTTACTTTCTTTTCATTGTGACGAGCTGTGTGACGTTATATAAAAAAGAACAAATTTGAAGCAATTGCACTTCATCCAACGCCATTTTTTGTCAGTGCTTTTAAGCGCCTTCTTAATGAATCTACCGTAACAGTGGCAAAACTTTAGCCAGCTATTTAAAGATTGGAGCATCAAAAACCCATTAAGAATTTATCAAGAACGGGAACCAAATTAGAAAAAAGCTTGGTTTTTATTTGCTTGAAAGTCCCACCTCTCCGCAAGCAACTGAGGATGGGAGGGGGTCATTTACTCATACGGTGAACAATAAATAACTTTACTGTCAAGATAAAACCCGGGGTCCATTCGATACGAGGCCCTGATTATAGCCTCAATTCTTACAAAAAATTGAAAATATAATTCCGACATTATTTATGAATTTCCACACGTTCTTCAAGATTGCTCAATCAATTTGTTCTAGATTGCCACGACTCATAACAACAGCAAGACGACGTAAAATCAGTTATAATGACGTCACAATGCACACCGACCTCGAAACGCTCGTCCTCGCAACGGTAGATATGCTCCTCGAAGGGGGTTTTCTTCGACGTAACGAATTGGGAGTCTTCGCTCCACGAGGGAAAAGAGACCCAAGTGTCATTGAGGACCTCGCGGCAAAGGCGATCACGCCCGGTGCAGTTCGGTTGCTGGAAGGTGGGGGGGAGGGCCCTATAGCTGGACCCCAGCTTCTTCAAAGTTGTATAGTCTGCAAAGAATTGAATGTATATTAAATTTCTATACGAGATGAACGGGAGGGGGACGCACCTATTTCCATCGCTATTCCTTCATTCTTCTCTTTTCCTTGCTGTTGGCTTTGGGGCTGTTCGTTTTCACTTTCGGAGCCAAAACTTTCTTTGTACCCGAGAAATTGCTTGAACCAGGTAAAAAGCTCCGTGAACTTTCTGTCAATTCGACAGCCGTTGGTTACCTTTGATCCCGAGTAAACTTTTGACCTAACGTGAACTTACTGCAGGAAAGGTTGCACAAGTTGAACGACCTCGGCTCGGCCGATCACTTCATTGTTATAAAGCAGCAGACATCGAAGGAAGTTGTCGTAAGCATCTTGACTGCGCAATGCCTTGCGAACCTGGAAAATGTCATGTTCAGTGTCAGGTAAAGATAAAAAATCCACTAAAAATGATACGCGAAGCGAAAGATTTTCACAAATGAATTTTTTTGAACTTTTTAGATCAATCAAAGATCGCCGTCTAAGCGGAGGAAAATTACACCACGATGACAAACGAAGACTTTGATTTTTACCTTGTCGAAAAATGCAAATTCACTCAGAGTTCCGTGTTTGGAAGCCTCAGTAAGGGAGACGTCCTTCAAAGAGCAACTTGCAGTTCTCTGTTAATAACAAATAAAGTTTGGATCTCATACACAATCAGGTTAACTTGGAGTATCTAAGTGGGAAAAAGTAGAAAAAAGCAGATAGGAAAGCGCGAAAAGCTGTACTAAATGAATTTAAAACCGCATTTCCAGTAGCTAACGCGATTTTTGTCAGTTTTTCGTTATACTTTTATTACTTAAAACCCGATCAAAGAAACGATTAAGGTCAAAAACGCTTTCAGTGGGCGATCAGTCAGCTCACCTTGCTGCTGGTAGAATGAGAGGGCTGCGCTGATCGTTTCAGCGACTGGTTGTTGCTGGGACGGTAAGGTTTGCTGGTGGAATGGGACTGAATCTTCTTCACTGTTGACCCGTGGTCGTTCAGCACGCTGTCCGCTTTCATCGTAGCACCGCTGGAGGGCGTAGTATTGGCGGCCGACGAGCCGCGGCCCTGCGGCTGAAAAAAAGCGGGTTGAATCTTAACCAATGTCTCAGATATTTTAAAAGCGGCACAAGTAAAGTTCTCGATATTCTTGTTCGTATGGCAAAACGTAATCACTTCTATTCAATTTATATTGTTATTGATATCAACCTGAAGGTTACTTTCCCCTATTGCGGGTAAACATCATTATGACCCCATTAAGGAACATCTCAAAAGAACCGCATTAAGGAATTTCTTAAAAGTACAGCGAAATTGCTCAGATAGACGGAGAATCGAACTCGCACCCTCTGCTAGCAAGTCAGAATAAACGCACTGAGCTACCTGCCCATTAGGTGGATTCCGTTAAAGTTTAATCGAATAATAATATCTGGGAGTAACTATTCGACGTTATACAAATACTAAACTTTTTGTTTTTACTTATGAAAAACAACAACAAAACATTATCGTCTGAGCCGTAATTAAAAGCGGCGTCCAGTTGTCCTGAACACGTTTCTTTAGACTGCCCGTTTCACATCGTGTTTGGTTAATCGGGTTTCCCTCTCACGTTCCCTCAAGCAACCTTATATAATTGCATATAATCGATTTAATCTCAAATCAAAAGAAAATTGCAAAAACATTATTTGATTCCTCTGTCGTCTTATGATTTGATTATTTAAGATAAAAAAGGCAAAAAAGCCCAGCTCTGGGTCTAGGTTTTATCCAAATTGAAGTCTTGGAAAAGAAGGTTTATAAAATTTGAGCAAAAAATTAGAAAGAATGGCAACCCACCAAGCCTGTCGTTGCATTGGAATTGGACGCCATGTTCGCTCCGACAGCTCCTCCAGCGTCGGGAAGGAATTGGCCGAATTCTCGGAGAAGATCTTCGTCATTTTGGAAGAGTTTGGCAACCTGAAGAAAAAAGACAAAAACGTCAGGCCTGTCTGTCTACTTTCCCATTTCTCAGAGCAGCGATGTCCGAATGGTGGGGTCTTTTAGAAATAACTTATTGCTTTGCGAAAAAGGTAATACACACTAAAATCCTTGATAATTTGTTACGTTTGAGACAATTCAACCGGTTTGTTGCTAACCATTAACTTGTGTGCTTGACAATTGAATGCGAATTCGAAAATCAAAGTAGAAATACCGCTGGTAGGAAGCTATTTCCTTGTGATTTTAGTTTTCGCTAAATTTTTAATAATACATTTTTAGGCATATATTAATGCACTAATTAACCAAGTATACTAATATATGCGTAAAAACGTTAACTTTAATTCTAAAAACTCTAAAGCCGAAATAACTTAATTGCATTAAAGGTGCGCCACAAGCTTACAACTTAGGAAGCTGCCGCACAGGAAGCATAGTTAAGCGATTATAGCCTTTTCCAAGCCATTAACTCTTTTCTGCAAATTTGTCAGAAAACAACTGCAATAAATTCGCAAAAGAATTTTAATAACTTTGCGTCTAGCTCATAACTTGTGTTGTGTAATTAAAAAAGCATTTGAATTGAAGCACTAAAAAGCTAGTTACAGTATGAGCAAACACTATAAAACAAGCATTGATGCAGAGCGTTGATTTTATCTATCAGTTAAATAAATAAAGTTAAAAAGCACCTGAGCGTATACTTCCGATTCGGATAAAGACGGCACATAGGAGCCGTTGGAATCTTTTACGTTCCTCTGTTCCTTTTGATACTTGTGAAGAATTTCGAGAAAGGCTTTGTATATATCCGGCTGTGTTTGAAAGCGATTCTGGGAGAGAAAAAAAGATTACAAGAAGAAGAACGCAAACTTTGCCATGCGAACCTTTATCTTGTTCACGTAGTTTATGGCGTGGTTGAACTCGACGGGCTGTCCACTTGCGTTGGTGGACTGGGACGGGTTGACCAGCCCAGCACCCAAATGGGCCGCTGCTGCTGTGTTGGTGTTCATGGCTAAAAAAAATACGTCGAAATTAGATAACAGAAAAAATGAGTTGTCAGCTTGCATTCCAGTGCAAGTCTTTAAAACGTTGCTGAAAAGGCAGTGCTGGGCTCCCTTTAGAAATGTCAAAAGTCACCGATATTAAATCGACAATTTGCCACACTTTCATTAAATGCTATCTCAATAGCATGTTTTTGCTGAGCGTGTAATAACAACGCGAATGTTAAACTGTTTTCTTAATGAAGCTGCTGCTCTAATAAAACAACGCCTTGCAAAATTGCTGCAAAACAGTTTAAATAACAACGTCGAAGCTTACGCAGAGAAGCAACAAAGCTTTTATTTAGAAACTTTATTAATCGCAATCACGTGCTCTCAAAAAACCAATCACGTGCCTGGACTGTTAGTAGGCATCGTTGTTAGCGGCTGACTGCCAGGAAATATGGACATGGGCTGGCTGATGTTTTGGGCTGGGTTTGCCCCAGGAGACGCTCGATGAATGGGGAGTTGCGGAAGAGTTGTTGCGAATTTACCGTGGGGAGTGTGGACCTAAAGACAATCCAAATTTAGTATTAGTGGTTGCACGTACAAATGCAAGGAAATTGAGCAAACTTAAATTCTTTGTTTCCAATTACTTTCAAATGCAGCTATTAGAATATAATGAATTCAAACGCAACCTTTAACAATAAAGCCAAATTGATAAACTCTTGAAATAAAAATTCTTGAATTGAACTTTAATACGCATACTAACTTTCACTTCAACTGAAAAGAATCAAACATTTTTCAAGGTGCACAAAGCAAAGAAGCAAGGCATAAAATGGGACCACAACAAGTTTTAAACTCTAAGCGAAATAGAAGTTGTTGAAAAACAAAATCGAACGAGAATCGAGCATAACTTTGCTTTGCGATCGTACAAAAACTTCATGTTTGAAAAGCGAATGCCATTGGCAACAAACCTGTATGGTCGTCGAGTGTTGGTGTTCTTTGATAGCGGCTCCAAGTGGTCGGATCGTTTGGGTGATCATGTTCGGACCAGTTACGTTGACCTGGTCATTTGCCGACACCTAAAACCAAGGGGTAAAAACAAGGATTAGCAAATGATGAAAACCAAGTGGTCAACTTCGGGTTAGCTGACAACCCATCAACAACCACATACCTCAATTTTATATCCAGGGGGGAGGAAAGTGTTAAATCCGACAATTAAATCCGGGTGTCCGTTGAAGAGATGCGAAACACGAGCAATGACTCCGGGTGTGTCGATACTATATGAAATAACTTTGATTAAACGGACAGGGACGTTCACTCTTTCTACGGGGAGAGGGAATCAAAATTTAAGGCGAGCAAAGAATAAAATGAGTTTGTGGTTATTAATTGTAGGGTGAGATGAAGATCAGTTTTAGATGGGGTGGGAATGGAACGGAGACCAGAGGTACTATATTGAAAAGATAAAGGACAGCGCTTTATATTTACGAGATTTAATGCAACTTGACGAAGCAGTTATTAAACAAGAACGTCATATTAAAGACAAACAAGCAACAAAATGTCATATTAAGACAAACAAGGGCTCTATGCATGTTTATAACAGTACTTTTGTGCGCTGCTTTGAAACGAAATTCATACTTGAAATAACACGTTTGAATCAAAAGCATTTTCGGTGCATTTTAAAGTGACTTTAAAGGTTTTAAAAATTAATACAAAAGTACAAAAAGTCAAAGAACAGCATATATTATTACTTATGAACCTGGAATTTCAAGTTAATATCAATTTTACAATTTTGCAGTAGAAAATGACAACAAAATAGCAAAATACAGTAGAATTCGGTTAATAAATTCACCATGAGCCGGCCAAAGTTGGATGCAATAAGCGATTTTTCTAAAACTGCAACTGAGCATTGTGAGTAATTTCCTTGGAAGAAAAATGCAATCAATTTCAAGTATTTTCGGCATTTGTTCAAATAGAAAAATCTGCGTAATGTCGTTCATTGAACCTTGTTTTTCACTTAATTCACCATTGTCTTTTACTTGTTCATAGTCCAGATTCTTGACAATGTAAACTACGTAAAGCGTGTAAAGTGGATGTATTATGGTAAGTGGTATCTGGATGTATTAGAAGTCCATTTCAAGCAATTTAGATGCAAAAAGCGGTCGTTGTATTATAAGTAACCCCGGATGTATAACAAAATTGTAATGTACTGGTAAAGTTTTAAGCATTTTATTTAAAAGTTTATAAAATAAAAATAAAAAAACTGCTACTTTGCTTAATGTTTTAACGTTTTACAATAAAAAAATGACAATTCTGAAAAACATGCATAAACATTAGTTAACAACCTGCTTACGTAAACGCCAAAAAAGCAATAAAACAAAGCACAAAAACACAATCGCTTTCGAAAAATCAAAAGTCAAGCTTTCAGCCACACTGCGTTTACTTGCCTTTGTGATTTGAATTCTTTCATAATGTCGAGAAAATCATTGTAGACTTGTGGTTGATTGCCGAACTGAAACTTAACTTGATCCAAGTATGACAAGGCGTCTTCAACCTGAGAAATGAAACCATTAAAGTGTAGAATAGATGATCAAAACATTACTTTAATGCATTTTGAAAAACGAACAAGAAAAATGTGAAATTGAATTGCACCGTACAATATGTAGGCTACTTTAAAACTTGTACAAACAGAAACGAGCTTTAGTTTTAAAAATACCGCGTTCTCATTGTTTTCTATTTCAAAACTGTGGTTCATTGCTTTTTTCAACAATGTCTAGTCTTTTTCAACAAAATCTATCCTAGGTGATTTTGTGGAGCAGTGGAATCCCAAAAAGCGTACCTTCAGGCTTTTGTACCAGACCAGGTAAATATTGTTTTGTCTGCGAAAGCAAGATGAAAAACAAAAAACGGTCTTCACTTTAAATCAAAATCCTAAAGTCATTCTAAAAATATGCAACTTAACACTCGTGCCAAAGCTTTTAATGCCTACTAAGGGCAGACATGCCCACTCTTTCAAAAACCCTATTTTAAAGTACAAATAAACTTGATTTGGAACTTTAACCAAAATTTAATGAAACATTTTTATTATCATCATCTCTATTTATTCTCCTGATTTGCAGGGCAATATCCGAAGCGTTAAACTTAATTAAGGGCGCCGTCAAGCAATTACCTGACCTGCTTTCAAAAATGCCAAGATATTGCTGTGCGGATGAACTTTTTGATTTTAGCTTAGAGATATCAATACAACTAAGAGCTTCTTGCTAAGACTGCCAAGCAAAGAAAAAGACCATAAAGTGCCTTTTCCAAAGACACAACAAAATGACAAGAGTAGGTTTTTAACTGCGACAATGTCTATCGCGTTCGCATCCATACGGCGCTTTCGAGCACTTCGCACGCTACCGATCATTGTCAGTATCGGCTTTAACGAGAGACATAACTATAATGCTTTAATGCAGGTACAAAAAGAATTTCAACCAAAAATTTTAAATTCAAGCATTTTGAATTCGCAGAAATAATGTCAAATTTTTCAATGAAGAAAAGCAAGTGATATATATAAATCAGAGAATGCATTGCTCGACTAGAAAAAAAATTAACGAACTATTAAAAACTTTTTTTGTCTCAATAAAACTAACCTTCAGTTTTTGAAACTGATGTTGTTGTTGCTGAGTTTGGAGTTGGCTGGCCGTTTGCGGTGAATGGGAATGACTTTGCTGTCCATGGCTTACTAGCCCTGCTGCTAATACCTGCAGCGAAATTAATTATGAACATGGCAATTAACCAACTTTTAAAAACTAGAAAAGAGAAAAATAGCCGACAAGACTATCAAAAATATATTTACAGTATATATATTTATTGTCATCACTAATGCCTTAAATGTATTGTCAAGATAAATGGAAAAATGGAAATTTACAAATACAAGGTAGAACTTTTGTAATCCTTGACATAAAATCAAAACATTAGAATTATTTGCTTGTTCTAGTTTTGTTGGAAGATAAAATTGCACATTTTTGACAATGCTGTTGAAATAAATCAAAAAATTGATATAAAAACTTTTCTCAAATTTATTTTGTTTGCAGCAGTTTCTTATTTAACATGACTGATTTAACATAAACTGATTCTCTCAATTCCAATAAAAAATGAACCAATTTTGGCCGAAAAAAATATGAAAAACTAAGAAGAACTATCATAAACATAATTTTTTATCTTGCAATAACAAAAACTGTGTGACCACTTATCTTGTTTTGTGCAATAATACCACAATAAAGCAGATTATGAGTCATAATACCACAATAAAGCAGATTATGAGTCATTTTATGCAAAAAATCAAAATTTATTAAGATTTGTAAGACAGATGGCACTAAAGAGTACCATCTGTGGCATTGTGCACAATGCATGCTAAACCCGAGCTCACTGCCCGACCATGGTTTCAAGTTTAAAACAATGATTTTGAGTTTTAAACTCGAAACCATGGTCAGGCAGTGAGTTCAGGTTCAACATGGACGATGCACTATGACACAGATGGTACTTTTTAGTGCCATCTGTTCTACAACTCAATATATTTCTAGCATCTGATCATTGGTGTGCATGATGCACAACACTGCTTCTACTTCCACCTATGCAGCAACGCATCTGGTAGAAGCCACAAATCTTAGATTAACAAAATTTCTATTAATCATAAAAATCATTATCTTAATTTAACAAATGTCATTATAAAAATTTTAAAAGATTTTAAATTTCATTGAAAATAGAATCACATTTTTTGAGTCAGACATAAGTTTTGCAGCAGCTACTGAATAAAGAAGTAATAAGCAATAATTATAAAAATTATTCAAGAATTCGTAATTATAAACTTTTTAAACATTATTAAGTATGTGAAAAACGTAACTATTTGTGTTTCTATATAATTTTTAACTAAAGTTCTTACTAATAAATACATATTTACAGAAGTTTTGAATTTTAAAATCTATATAGCAGATATTTCACCAACATGGTAACAATTGCTCACTTGTGTAATTCCAGTAGGACGTTGAGACATTGACATAGTTGTAACTGCAGTAGTTTGAAATGAGTGAAATGAAGATGATGCTGGCTGTGGTGCAGTGGCTGCTAATGCTGCTAAACTAATTGAAGGATCACTACAAAAATATCATCAAATAAGTCAACACTTTAATTAGTATCATTATTTCAATTGTTATTTGTCTAAAACATAGATTACTATAGTAAACTTTTAAACTGTTTTAAATAATTTTAAAAAAAGTAAAAATTCAACACAAAAGCACCACAAACAGCTAAAAATATTTTAAATTATCTCATATAAGTGAAAGTTTTTTACTGTTGAGAGAGTCTAATAATGGTTAGCATTTGGAATGAGAGATATAGGTTCAATTGCTGGGCTGGCCCAATGTGACACAGCGTTTTCAACAATCTGCATATAGCTGGCTCTTCCTGAGATTGAAAAGTGTAATTAAAGGAACACATTTTGGCTCACTTAATGAAATTAAAAAAATAATGATGGCCACTAAAGGACCCTTTGTAAAAGTGACTTACCTAAGTGCTTTCAAAGGTGACAAATGCAAATGAAGAAGTCTATTGATTTGGGTGGTGATTACTTTGAAGGGATATGTCATTAATTGATTGTTTAATTTTAAAATGCTGTATCAATAAAATCCTGTTATTTTATTGTCAGCCATGTATAAAACAAGAACATTAAAAAGTTATTGGGTTGAGGAATATGTTTGTAGTGTTTTTATATTTTTTTATTTTACAATGATTTTTTACTACTTGGCAAAATGTATATATTCATTCGATAGAGCTCTTTCTACTGTAAAAAACTGTGCTGACCGTCTTTTTGAGTATTTTGAGATTTTATTATTTGTGAGACTTACAT
This sequence comes from Diplosoma virens, assembly GCA_963680785.1. Classification (NCBI taxonomy): domain Eukaryota; kingdom Metazoa; phylum Chordata; class Ascidiacea; order Aplousobranchia; family Didemnidae; genus Diplosoma; species Diplosoma virens. Next base: position 11,814,329 of record OY796889.1, on the reverse strand, counting down.
ATGGAATATCCAGGGGGTAAAAAGCAACATTTTCGACATCTGCTATTCTTTGCTTTTTATCAAGGCCAAAAAGCTGCTGAAGCAGCCCAGGACATTTGCATGGTATATGGGGAAGGTGTCATAGGCGAATCTATGGCAAGAAAATGGTTTGCAAAGTTCAAAAATGGCAATTTTGATATCAATGACACGCCCTACAGCGGAAGACCTTCTGAATTTGATAAAGACCATCTCAAAGCACTTTTGAAGGAGGAAAGTCACCAAACAAGTTGTGAATTGGCCAAAAAAATAAACTGCGATTAAAAAACGATTCTCAATCATCTTCATTCAGTGGGATTTGCTGAAAAATTGGGTGTCTGGGTGCCTCATGAGCTTAGTGAAAACAACAAAGAAAATCACCTTCAAATTGCTTCTCAACATCTCGCCGCCATCAAGCAACACGCGGTCACAAACAGTGCTTTTTGTACCGAATTGTCAAGAAAGATGAGAAATGGTGCCTAAATATAAATATGAAGCAAAGAAAGGAATGGGTGGCTCCAGGAGATATGCCAAAGCCAAGGGTTAAGCCTGATCTCCATCCAAGGAAGACCATGATCTGCATTTGGTGGGACTGGGAGGGCATGGTGCTTTGGGAAATGCTCGAAAGGAATGCCACGGTCACCAAGGAGCTCTACATAGCCCAGCTACATTGTGTGAATGAGGCTATTTGACTGAAAAGACCCCATCGACAAGGCCAAACCATACTTCTTCACAACGCCAGGCCTCATGTTGCACAAGTCGTCAAAGCCGCACTCCAAGAGCTTGAATGGGAGGTCCTTCAGCATCTGCTATATTCTCTGGACCTTGCATCCACAGATTATTATCTTTTCTGTTCTTTGTTAAACCATATGAGGGGCATTACCTTTGACAATAAAAAGGACCTTAAAAACTGGCTGAAAAAATTCTTTAATACCAGACCCAGAGATTTTTGACAAATTGGTCGAGAGGCAGGAGGAGGTCATAAACAGCAATGGAGAATACGTAATTTATTAATTTATAGCCATAACTTTCATTTTTGTTTAAATAAAAATCTTTGATAAAAATGCTACAAACTTCTTCCTCAACCTAATAGGTTTAAGAATTATTTAAAACCCCAAATTATAAACTTTATTTAAAATTTATCTATTCAGTTTTTATTTCCCATTAAGTTATTAAGTTTTCAACTTGAAGAAGTGATTCCAAATAAGAAAAAAACAGCTAAACAACATTACAACACACACAATTTCAATTGTGGCAAGGCAATATTAATTCCATAAATTGAAGAATGAAACAGGTTGTAAGGGTGTTTTTTTGTTTGCTTTTGTCTTAACAAAAAAATCCAATTCTATAAATGTGTATGTTTGCACAATACAAATGAGACATACTTTAAGGTTTCAAATGATATGCTATAGCCAGGTTCCAGTAGCATTTGAATTTCTACTGTGCATAAAACAATACAATAAAAAAAATTAAATTTTTAAAGATTGTGTTGATAAGTTTAATATAATGCATCAAAGCAATTTTGTATAAAAAGACAATTGCTTTTTTTTAAATAAAATAAAAACCAAATTAAACTTTGACATTTATCTAGGGACTCTTTAAGAAGACACCATAAACAATTTTCGGGTCTTTTCAAGAAGTCACTTTAAGCAATTTTTTTTGGTGAAACTCACCCAGAATCCCCCTTTCAGCACCAGAATGGAATAAAAAAAAAAAACAAGAGAAAAGACCCTCTCAAGAAGTGATAGTAGCTGCAGGAAAATCTGGGTTAGTTTCATAAACAAAAATCATTTACAGTAGCTTCTTCAAGGAACCCAGTTTTTTTTGTGAAACTAACCTGAAATCCTGCCTACAGCACTAGGATGGAATAAAAATTAAAAAACAAAAGGAAAGAATCTCTTCAAAAAGTGATAGTAATCACAGGGGGAATTTGTGTTACGAGGGTAAATCAAAAATTATCCGGAATTGCTCTATAGCGCACTCTTGCTTTAGCTTTTTCAAAATTTTTTTTGCACGTGTTGTCTACTGTGTCACGTGATCACGATCTGCTAATCTAATTGTTTGTTCAGTTTTAACACGTGTTATTTTCTGTTGATAAAAATGGACGCTCCACTTGCACAATGCACCAGAGAAGAACAACGTGCTGTGGTCCGATTTTTGTGGTCAGAAGGTTCATTGGGGACAAAAATTCATCAAAGACTCTTAGCACAATATGGAGACAATGCACTATCGAAAACAACGGTATATGAGTGGATTGAGAAGTTTAAAACAGGCCGGACCAGTGTAAAACATGCAGAAGGAGCAGGACGTCCATCAACCTCCACCAGTGAAGAGAAGATTGAGCAAGCTCAACAAATGATTTTGGCTAACCGGCGCATTACCATTGATGAGGTAGCACAATCTTTGCAGATCAGTTTTGGCTCTGCTCAAGAAATCATTCATAAAATCCTTGGGTACAAAAAAGTTTCTGCAAGGTGGGTGCCAAGACAGCTTACAGAAGAGCACAAGCGTAGACGTATGGAGATCTGCCAAACGTTACTGAACCGCTACAACAATGAAGGTGAAGCATTTTTGAGTCGAATAGTCACTGGAGATGAATCATGGGTGCATCACTACAGTCCTGAAACCAAGAGGCAAAGCTTGGAGTGGAAACATCCGTCCTCCCCAGTAAAGAAAAAATTCAAGAGTCAACTTTCTGCAGGAAAGGTTATGCTAACCATTTTTTGGGATTCAAAAGGGCCTATTTTGGAGGATTTTCTGGAAAAAGGGAGTACAATCAACAGTGCAAGTTATTGTGATTTGCTAGCCAACCGCCTGAAGCCTGCAATTCGCACCAAACGCCGAGGATTACTGTCAAAGAAGGTTTTGCTGCAGCATGACAATGCATGCCCACATGTTGCCAAAGCAACCATTGAAACCATTAACAAACTAGGTTTTGAAGTGCTGGAGCATCCTGCATACAGTCCAGATCTTGCTCCTTCTGACTATCATCTTTTTGCCCCACTCAAAGATGCATTACGGGGTCGTAAATTTTCTTCTGATGAATCAGTGCAAAAAGCGGTGCATCAATGGTTGTGTGACCAGCCAAAAACTTTCTTCTCAGATGGCATTTATAAGCTTGTAGACCGCTGGAACAAGTGCATCGAAATGGGTGGAGATTATGTAGAAAAATGATAAATCGTTTTCGTGTTTTGTGTTTTTAAAATAATCCATAAAAATAAAAGTCCGGATAATTTTTGATTTACCCTCGTAGTTTCATGAACAAAAGTTACTTATGGTGACTACACAAAGAGACCCTTTAAATGTTATTAAAACTTTGCCTTTGCTGGACATTTTTGATGGACATTTAAATAATTTCTTTGCCATAATAATGTGAATGGAAAAATATTATCCAAGTTGTTTGCAAAATATAGAGCATTATCATTGATAAGAAAATAGTGATTTAATATGTTATTTTTATTTGCATGTTCAGTCAAATAAGATAATACAAATAATAGCTGCATATTTAAAATTCTAAAAAGGGTTATTATGAAAGAATGAATGAAATAGCTTTGATTAAGAAAAGTTTATGAAAAGTTAGTAATGGGTAATAAAAGAAGAGAAAGACCAAAAAAAAACTAGGAAGAAATTGTGAAACGTAATATGAAAAAAAGAGACTTGACTATTGAAGATGCTAATGACTGAAAAAAATGTAGGTGTTGCTACAGAAAACTGGAAAATCCTGATATTTTAAGATAAAGTCCAGGTCTCAATAGAGAAATGAAAGATGATAATAAAAGAGCACTGATGGTGGTTAAAACTATCACATACTGTTTGATTAATTTACAGTTAAAATAAGTTAATAATTTAAAAAAAATTATACAATTAATATATGTGGTCTCAGATAGATAGAGTTATGTAAAAAAAAAACTTACAATGTTTTAACCTTAGCAAGTACAAGTACAAAATTTTTGTTAGCAATATAAAGCTTTAAAAAATAATATAAATTTATTTAATGAATATAATATACGTGTTTTAGTTTACAAAGAGATGACAATAAAAAACTATTTGTATTTGTGATATCAAATATTATTCAATAAATTTAATTGCATTGCAAATTTAAACAAAAAATTTTTTTTCAACTTATTAGCAATATAGATCTACTATTTTATAATGACCTAAAACACAATAGTTCTGCATCAATAATAATAGTAATGATAATAGTAATGATATTAATAACAATAATAATAATAATAACTGTCAAAACATTAAAAATTGTCTATTGCATAAGTGTTACAATAACTTACTGAAAAGTTGAAGGAGAAAAATGATGATTAGATCGAGTTACAAATGGACTTGAAGCATCATGTCTATCAACAAATGGGAGCACTGGGGGTGCCACAGATGTGGGAGGAATTGGACGGTGAGGAGGATACAAATGCACAGGTTGAGCAGTAGAATTATTACTACTTTCTTCCTGACCTTTTTCAGACATTTTTTAAAAAACCTAACAGAATATCAATTTTTTACTCTCTATTAACACTCAAATATAGACTAAAATCAAATTATCCTAGGCAGAGAATTACAAGGTTTATATTAATAATTATGATGTAAAATTGATACTTCTTGAAAAAACTTTTATGAATTAAACACACAGAATCTTAAAATAGTTTTTTCAAGTACTATACTTTCATAAATATATGTACTAAAATTCAATTACTCCACAGCTACAGATGGCCTATTTGACCATGTTTTCAAAAATAAGAAAAATTATTCTTTAGTTTATAACAGACTTGACAATGTAATTATGTACTTAATCTAAATAAAAAATACAACTTCTTAAAGTTTGAAGACAAAATAAAAATTAAAACCCTTCTAAATCATTACGAAGATGTACACAAAATGGGTCTTTTCAATAAGTCACCATAAGTGATTATTTTGGGTAAAGCTATAACCCAGAATACCCCTTTCAGCACCAGATTGGAATTAATATGAAACTAAGAGAAAAAAGATCTGACAAAAAGCGATAGTAAATGCAGGAGCATGTCGGTTAGTTTCACGAACAAAAATCGCTTACGGTGACTTTTTGAAAATAACCCAGAAAATATAGTCACAGTTAAAGTCAGTTTTATTAAAACAACGAAAAAATATACTGCTAAAACCGCATAGTAAAATTGGATATCCAAATCAACTCTTTAAATTCAGCTAATTAATGTTCCTTCAGTTTAAAAAATCGTTCGACAAATTTTTCCATTTCTGCAATAATCACAAAATTATTTTTTTTAATTTCAGAGTAGAAAGTAAAGCCAATATATTTTGAAACATTGTTTTATTCTAAAATATTGTTTTGAAATTATAACTCATTCCATTATCAACTGCGTTAAACTGGATTTTATTCGAAATTATAGCTCATTCCATTATCAACAGCGTTAAACTCAGTTGATAATGGAATGAGTTACAATTCCGAAACGTCCTGAATAAAACAATGTTTCAAAATATATTGGCTTTACTTTTTATTCTGAAATTAGTTAAGCGTTCCAAATTTTATGTTTATAAATTAAATCTATGCTATCTATTTTGTAATGTCACGCACCAGTGCTCACGCAATTGTTATCAATGATATCATAAAATGCGAAATAGACTGGAACGAAAAACTGCTAAAACGTTGTTTTGATTGGTTTATCCAGGGATTGATTTGTCATAAATTAATCAAATAGTTTTGACTTTTTCGTGAAACACTTTTAATAAACCAGTGATTTCCTAACCTCTTTAATAATGTACCTTGATAAGTAGCAAGTTATAGCAAAATAAAGACACATAATTTATTAAAAACCAAACCAAATAAAACATCGAAGCAAATGATTAAAAGTTTTTTGAATAATTTTAACACAAACAAGAAAGCTATAATATTTTTTAAAAAGGAATAAACATAAAAAGATATGTTAACTTACATTATTACATTTGTTAACTTACAGCTTACATCATTTTTAGTTCGTCATTCAAATAGAGTGTTTGTCTAAGTAGAAAGGGAGTAAAGCAAGGAACATTGGAGGTGGATGTAAAATATTTTACAACGGAGCTGATGGAAGAAAAAACGGGATAGGGATAGTGGTTAGGGAGGAACTGACTGAAAGTGTTCTCGAGGTGAAGTGTCAGACAGACTGATGGCCATGAAGCTGGAGGTAAATGGGTCCATCCTAAATATAATAAGCGCATATGCTCCACAGGTTAACAACAGCATGGAGGAGAAAAATGATTTTTGGGAAGACCTGGATGGATTGATAGAAAGTATATCAACAGAAAAGAGGATAGTTCTTGGTGCAGATCTTAATGGACATGTGGGCAAAGGAAACATAGGGGATGAGGAAATAATGGGGAGTATGGTGCTGGAACAAGAAATAAGGAAGGATCAATGGTTGTGGATTTTGCAAAAAGGATGGATTTGGCGATTGTCAATACTTATTTCAAGAAGAAAGATGAACACAGGGTGACATATAAGAGTGGAGGAAAAAGTACCCAAGTAGATTATGTGATGTGCAGAAGGAGGAACCTGAAGGAAATGTGCGATTGTAAGGTAATATTGAATGAATGTGTCGCAAAGCAGCATCGTATAATGGTATACAAAATGGCTCTTATGGTAAAAAAGAAAAAAGCAGAGAAAGTAATGCCAAAGATACGATGATGGAAACTGAAAGAGACAAGCTTTCAAGAAGCGTTTAGACAAGAGGTGACCAGGATTTTGGGAGGCAAGGATGTGTTACCTGATGAGTGGGACAAAACGGCAGAAATGCTAAGAAAAACAGCTGAAACTGTAGGCTACTGGGAGTGACATTTGGGAAACGAAAAGGAGACATGGTGATGGAATGAGGAAATTCAAAAGAGCATAAAAGAAAAGAAAGAGGCAAAGAAAGCATGGGACAAAATAAGAAATGAAAATACTAAAAAGGTATACAAAGAAAAGAAGAGTAAGGCAAAGAGGCAGTTGCGAAGGCAAAGGGACGTGCGTATGATGATTTGTATGCTAGATTGGAAACAAAAGAAGGTGAAAAAGAGTTGTACAGATTGGCTAGGCAGAGAAACAGAGCAGGGAAAGATGTACAGCACGTGAGGTTATAAATGATGAAAACGGTAATGTTATGGTAAATTCAGAGGCAGTGTTAAAGAGATGGAAAGAGTACTTTGAGAAACTGATGAACGAGGAAAATAACAAAGAACCTAGGACAGAGGAAGCAGAAGTGGTTAATGAAGAGCTAATTGTGTCAGTAGAGAAGAAGTAAAAAACGCACTAAGAAGGATGAAAAAAGGTAAAGCCGTTGGGCCAGATGAGGTACCAGTAGAAGTTTGGAAGTGCATGGTAGAGATGGGGATAGAGTTTTTGACCAGACTGTTCAACAGACTATTAATGGGTAAACGGATGCCAGAAGAATGGAGAAGGAGTGTGCTTATTCCAATCTATAAAAACAAATGGGACGTACAGTGCTGTGGAAACTACAGAGGAATAAAGTTAATGAGCCACACAATGAAGATATGGGAAAGAATTATTGAAGCCAGGATAAAGGATAGTTTAGAGATCAGTACGCAGTAATATGGATTTATGCCAGGAAAGGGAACCACCGATGCCATGTTTGCTCTAAGAATGTTGATGGAAAAATACAGGGAAGGTCAAAGAGAGCTACATTGTGTATTCGTGGACCTAGAGAAAGCTTACGACAGGGTTCCACGGGAAGAGCTGTGGTACTGTATGAGAAAATCCGGAATAGTGGAAAAGTATATGCAACTAGTACAGGATATGTATGAGGGAAGCGAAACAGTGGTGAGGTGTGCAGTAGGAACTACAGAAAGTTTCAAGGTTAAGGTTGGACTGCACCAGGGATCAACGTTAAGTCCATTCCTGTTTGCAGTGATAATGGACAGGCTAACGGATGAAGTAAGGAGAGAACCACCATGGACGATGCTGTTTGCTGATGATATTGTGATTTGCGAAGAGACCAGGGAAGAAGTGGAGCGGAGATTAGAATCCTGGAAGTATGCATTGGAAAGAAGAGGGATGAAAGTAAGTAGGTCAAAGACCGAATATCTTTGCATAAATGGAGGAAATGACGACGAAACAGTAAAGATGGAGGATACAAAAGTGCCAAGAGTAAATAAGGAATTTAAGTATTTAGGATCAACGGTGCAAGAAAGTGGTGGTTGTGAGAGGGAGGTAAAGAAGAGAGTACAGGCAGGATGGAACGGATGGAGAAGAGTATCGGGAGTAATCTGCGACAGGAGGTTACCAGCTAGAGTAAAAGGAAAAGTGTACAGTTCAGTGGTAAGACCAGCAATGGTGTATGGACTTGAGACAGTAGCAGTCACAAAGAAACGAGTGGAAGAGATGGAAGTCGCAGAGATGAAAATGCTGAGGTTTGCTGTGAGAATGACGAGAAAAGACAAGATTAGAAACGAGCATATCAGGAGTACTGTTAAGGTAGAACGGTTAGGAATGAAGATGAGGGAGGGCAGGCTGAGATGGTATGGACATGTCATGAGGAGAGACCAAGAGTGTGCAGGAAGAAAGATGATGGAAATGGAGTTACCAGGAAAGAGGAGAAGAGGGAGACCAAAGAGAAGATTTTTAGATGTGGTAAAAGAAGATATGGAGGAAGTTGGGGCGAAGGAGATGGACATTGAAGACAGAAAGATGTGGAGAATGATGATACGCTGTGGCCACCCCTGACTAAAGGGAAAGGCCGAAAGGAGAAGAAGAAGAAGAAGATTCAAATAGACTGTTTGTATCCAGTATAATTTAAAAATACTTAATATAATCTAATTTAAATCGAATCTATTTAAATAACAAATTGAAGATGCCGTAACAAAATAGCGAAACGTTTAATGGCCTTTTTACATATTTCATTTATTTTTATTTCATTTTATTTTTATTTTTATTAAGGCGTGGAACCGAACCCGATCTGGATCCGTAAACCAGTAGTAATCGCCGTTATTATTTGAACCTAAACCGGATCTGAACCCTAAAAAATAAAACTTGCTAAACCTGAACCGGAACAGAGCCCGTAAAAATAAATTTGCCAAACCTGAATCTGAACTTTATTTTAAACAGATCTGGGACGACGCCCTCATTTTAATTTTATAGTTATAGACCTAAATGAATCACAATTTTGTATTTGAAGTTGCCACAATTTGTTTGGTCACTGACTTCCTGTGTGGCAAAGCAGTGACGTCATAAACGACTTTCTATAGGCGATAAATTAAAGCAAAACATTTTTCACGCGTTCGAAATAAAGAAAGCGCACTTAGTATATTAAAGCAGTAAAATAAAAGATTTGTTGGAATGGAAACACACCAAACAACAAAAAAATTGACAAAAATCAGACCTTAAGACTATGATAATTATTTTTAAATCTATTTAATATCTTAGTACGACATGCACAACTTTTTTGTTGTTGGCGACTGTATTGCAGAGTTAGTTTTACTAATGGCCGCTAGTTGGTTATGGTAGGTAGATGAAATTATGTTTTATTTTTATTTTTTATTTTATCTCTATTTTTATCCTCCTGACTCGCAGGAAAGCGACGGAGGCGCTAATACATAGGGTAGGCAACTGCCCGACCTGCTTTCGAAGATGCCAAGATATTGCTGTCCGCTTGTAATTTAATAGAGATCTGACTTTAATATAGAACTTAAAGTGTGTCTTTCCTAAGAAGTGTCTTTCCCAAAGACACAATGGAATGGCGTCTTTAGGCCCATAAAATAATCAGTTTCATTGATAATATTCTTTTTACTCCAACGATTATAATTAAACAAAATGTCATTATTTTTAATGATCAAATCAGGGATTACTTAACGGGGATTGCCGACGGGTATTTGTTGATTATAACGTCACGGTTGAGTAAGGCGCTAAGGAAGTAACTTTCCCACAGATCTCTTGCATTAGTTTTTGAGGTCTCGCGAAGGTTTGCGGCGTTTAAATTACGATTTCATTAAAGTAACAACTCGCCTGCAATTTATTTATATATAAGAAAATTTTTTAATGAATAAGCATTACATTCGTAAGCTGCAAGATATCGGTTTTTGCATATTTTGTCGGTGTATAATAATTGAAAAAGTTCAAAGCTTGATGGGCTCATATAGATAAAGCCCTCTCTTAATGAATTTAGATGTACGTGCCTATTTACCTGTAGTTATTTGGTAGTAATTTAATAAATTAGTAAAATGTTGTTATTAATTTGAAATCAACTTTTTAAAAACTGTTTTTTTTTTAGTATCAATCAATCAATCAATCTATTTATTTGTTTTGTGCTTCAAAACGAAAAATACACCAATATATGTGAAAAAAAGTTTTTGAAAGCACAGGAAGGCAGCGAAATGACCATACGGTCTTCTAGTCAACTGCCTCCCTCTAAATAGTGGGACAAAAAAAAAAAAAAAATTTTTTTTTTTTTATCAGAAAAACACAGCAGTACACTTACAAAAACACAGTACATTTAGAAAAACAATGAAGATTAAATAGCAATATTAGTTGTTATTAAATAAATTTCCATATGCCAGCTGACTTCATCAAACTGTTGTGGCATCTTATTTAATATTGACAAGTTAAAAAAAGTTTAAATTTTTTCTTAAATTGATTATAAGAAAGCGACTTTAATTCGAAAGGTACTTCTTGCCATATTTTAGGTCCAATGTAAGAAAATGTCTTTTTACCTAATTCTGTTCTCTTTCTGTTTTGTATCTGCACTACTTGAATTAATACAGTGGTTGGTTTTGTTAGTTCAAGCAGGGTTAAGTAATCCCTGGTTGAAGCAGGGTTGAAGTTAAAGTTTTTATTTTAAATTATTTATTTGTAAAACATAAGTAATTTAAAATAAAAATTTTAATCATTAGTATTGGAAATAATAATAGTAAAAGAATATTTTTTAAAGAATACATTTAAATGATTAATTTAAAAGTTCAAGTAGTAAATGCATTTAAGTATAAATTGTAATAGAATAATTTACTTTACGTCATTAATTTTAAAGAGTAATTAAATGTAGTTTGAAGTCACTCTATGCCCCTCATGTTATGCAATTACCCATACAACAATTAAATAATGTAGCTGCACAATTCAATACTTTGTTGTATTGTATGTTTCTTTAGTAAACTTTTTAGCAATTACTGTTTTTGTTTGTTTTGTTTGTACAATTATTGTTATCTATGAACCTTTTAAAATTACATACATTTACTGTTTATCAAATTTTGTTTTCACTATGTGTAGATGTCATAATGATGTAATTATAATTGTTGTATATTTTCAATGCAAATAAAAAAAAGGAATGCTAATGATATTCTGTATTAAATTAGGTGTAAAAAATTGTCTAGATTAATTTGATACTTTGTAATGTCTTCTAATCATTGCTGTATACCTGGCTGCTCAGAAAGTCGATAAAAAAAAAAAAAAAATTTAAGCAATTGTACCTTTTTTACTATTTTACGTCCAGATATGGCTAAATCAGAAGAAAAACAGCATAGACAATATATGACTAATTTTCTTTTATCAATGCGAGATGCTGCAAAAGGTGACAAAATTAAGACCATGCTCCACAAAGAAACATAAGATAAATTATTTTGTTTAGACTTAAATTATTGTAACATAAAATAATCATGTTTATTTTTTGGTATTTCTACTCATTTCTAATTTCTAACCAGTGGCAGCTCATGTCAAAAATATTAGGGGGTTGCAAATTTTTATCAGCTAAAATGTAGCTGAGCATAACTTAAAGTACTGTACAATTCTGATGGGAATGTGCACACAAGAGAGTTTAAGTCAGTAAAACTAAAACTTCAAAAAAGCACATAGTGCTGTTTCAAAAAATTTGAAACCAATCACAATAAATTGCTGCAATAGCAAATAAAATTTTTAAATGATGTTGTACAATTTTTAGCATCTATTTTATTTTGTAATGACAACATTTGCAAACTACTCATACAATCACAACTTAATTAAAACTGTCCATGCTAAATATCAAGTGGGTAACAATCCAATTATTTACTGTTAACCAGGCACTTCTGTGTGGTTCGCATTACAATGATAATTCACCAGCATGCTTGTGTATTACTATTATGTCCAAAACGAGTAGCTATTTAATCCTAAATTGAATGATATTTAACTAATATTCTTGGGTGCTATTCTGTTTTGAGGGGCATAAAAAATTATTTTAACCTGACAGATTAATAAATTATGAAGTACGTGCAATTTATGTTTTGTTTTGTTATTTATTAGTAAACTGTGATGTTTTAATGAAATTATGAATAATATTGATAGTGAATAATAATATTGTGAATAATAAATACAGGGTATTTTAAAAGTAACATACCAAAAGTATATCTGATATTAATGAATAGAATACAAGCTATATAGATTCGATAACATTTATTCATCAAAGATAACATGACAGAGAACCAAAATGCAAAATATATATTATATACATAGGCATATTCTATGAATATTTGCTACATGAACTAATCATAACAGTTGCTGGAAATGTGAGCCATCTTCTTGGAGACAGAGCTCGACACTCTGACACAGGCTGATGAAGACTTGTTGCAGTTCCTCACATCTGATATCAGTTTTAAGAACTTCTTAAGAATATTTTCCACCATGACTGTACACTTCCTTAACCAAAAAAATTCGCTCTTCTAAAGACAAAGGATTCCTATATGGCCATGAAAACTGGACTAAAGATCATTAATTTTCCCTCCACTTTTATACTACAAGTGCCAAGTGTTTATGTTGCCATGGTGTACTATTATGATGTCATAAAGTGACAATCCACCACATTTGAAATAAAAACTGTTTTTGTAATTATAAAGATATATTTGCAGCAATAAATGTAAGCATTATTCCCTGTAGATATACAATTATTGTCATAATGTATTTCAGTAATATAGTGGCATGTTACTTTTGAAACACCCTGTACATACACAAACGATGAGGGTTTATGGTCCCAGCTTAAAAGGTTTTTGAGAAGTAAAATTAAACAGTATTGATTTGGTCATTAAAATAGTTAAATTAATAAATGAATTGTAAATTATTATATATTATTATGTTTTTTTTTAATATGTCAGGTTTTTAATTTCATAAACTTCTTAAAAATTTTTTATGCCCCTCAAAATTTCATTTGCTTCTCAAAATTTTTCATGCCCCGCAAAACAGAATAGCACCCATTCTTGTACAGTTAGTAAATTAAGCTATATTGTTATATATAGATGTGCTTTCTATGATCAACATAAAGTATGTATTGACTCTACTTGTTTTTAATATTTTTATATATATTTTTCATGAGATATTATGTAGTCAACATAGAAATATCTACAAAAAAACAAAGGTTAAAATTATAAAATTTTCACAAATATTTAATTATACAACACTAGTTCGGTCCTTAATACAAGCCACTCCTGTTAATAAGCCATTCTTATTAGAACTATTTTACATAAAATTATATTACTGTTGTAGTAATAGTTTTGCAATTGCATCTTTTTGATGTTTTTAGAGCAGCAATATGTGAGAAGCATTTTTTAGAAAATGATATCATAATATTTAAAATGAAGAAAAAGTTGAAATTAGGAGCAAAATCTTGTTTGTACCTCCCGAAACAATCAACATAATTTTCTGAACTTAACCGTAAAGCTATACTTGCTCGATCATCATTGCCAGCAAAACCTAAATATAAAAGCATTGATGATTTAAAGAAGGCTTTAGCCAAATTGGGAAAATTCTCTACTAGAAAATCTTGAATGATACAGTAGTTTTTGCATGAAAAAATTAAAGTTGATTTGCAGATTTTTTATGTTTTATAGCTTGATAATCCTGTATGTAATGATTTTAGTAATAATTTTGCCATTATTTATTAGATAAATTTGTATTTTATGAAAAGAAAAACTGTTTTGTTGCTGAGTTGCAAGATGATGTTTTTGCTACATCTCCCATCAGGTACTAAATTAATTATTATCATGTAGATTAATTGACTTTTTTCTAATCTTTTCCATTTTTCATAAATTTTTTTCAGAATTATTTTTTCTCAAACTGCCAACATCATTGATATACATATGCATGGTTGGAAATTGCATTCTAAAAGTTATGCAAATATTGATGGTCAATTTCAAACTTTAAGCAGTATTCTATGTAAGTTTATTCCAACAGCATAAATTATTTCTGAGTCACAAGATTAAAGCTTTTTATATCTATATACGTACATGCATATATATATGGGATGTTCCAACCTTAGTAAGCGTTTTCAGAGTTTTTTCAATTTTTTTCAATTTTCAATTTTAAATAAATTTTTGGAAGTTTTACCTTAACTTTATTTTATCTTACTTTATTTAGACACCCCTGATGTTCCCTTTTATGGGTGAAACAGTCTGTTGGGTTTTAGCTGTGTTTTAATTTCCGTGATTTTGCCAGTTTTTTAATTTTAATTTCGCGCTCTAACTTTGTTATTGAGCACTTTTGAAGCACTGATTCGCAACATTGTTACATATACATGTATATATTTTTATTAAGAGTATTCCAGTTTTATGCTTAATTTCTACTACTAAGTCTGTAAACTTGCAATCTGCCAATCACATATGTTACAATTTTACATCTTATCAATACTTACTTTTATCCATTTTTACGTTAGATGAAGTATCTTCAATACACATGTGTCAAGGAATTTCACATTATAATCCTGACTGCAACATTCACCATATGTTGGAGCATAAAGGGGACACAACTGTTTTATTAAAAAATATTTACCGATCTTCTAAATGCAGCTTTATTGTACCAGGTCAATGCAGTTCTACAAATTTTGTGAATGTGTCAGTGTGGCTATTATCCACTATAAAGCAAGACTAGTTTGATTTCTGTGAAAAATAAAGCTACTTTCATGTTACAGAAAAATTATTATGTCTCTTAGAACTAAATGTATGATGAAGTTGTTTTGATAATGAACAAGTAAGACAATGTAAATAATGCAACTAATCCAAAAAGTGAGTTGTTAGAGACTTGAATTCTTAATTTGCCAGAGTGTGAAAACTTCTAATTTGTTAATTTAAAAAAATGGCAAAACGAATAAGCGTGGTTTATATTTTAATTTGTACATTCTTGACAATTTTTCTTTTCTTTTTTAAAAAGAAAATGCTTTTTCAATAATATGTTTGCAGAGACTCATGATGTATGTGCTGCCTGTCTTAAATTTGAAAATGATATTAAACGACAAACTGTGGAACTTGACATGCAGGTACAATTATGTTACATAGTTGAACAGTATTTCGTGTCAGTTCTAATTATAAATGTACTGTACAGAAAAATGATGAAGATTATCAAAATGAATGGAAAAAAGTATTTTTGGCCGAGCAAACAAAAAACTTGCAAGTACCAGAAAAAACACGTCGTTATCATCCCGACACCATACGCTGGGCATTGAATTTTATTGTCTATCACCTTCGGCTTATGAGTATGTTCGTAATTCCAAAATTTTAGCTTTACCAGCACCTTCCACCAACCGGTCTTACAGGTAAGAGGATACTTTAAAAATTGTATGTCATGGTTTATGTACATGTACAAAATGGCTCGCTTTTTTCGAATTCAGCGCATATTTTTTGATTTGCACTATTTCTACGTTTCAATAATTAGTACTATTATACTGTAGAAACTGCATTTCACCCAAACCCGGCATAAGCGAAATAGCACTTCAAGAAATTGAACGTGTGGTAAATGCTTCTGATTCTAATTTTTCCAGCTTTCTTATATTGGATGAAATGAAAAGTAAGCAAATAAATTTTTTTTTATTGCAACAGTCTTGCATATTTTCTTACACTGGGCTAATTTTAATTTGCAGTTCAAGAAAATTTGGTGATACAAAATGGAAACGTTGTCGGAATGGTTGATTTCCAACAGCATGACGATAAAAGGAGCAATGACATAGCTTCTCACGTTCTTGGTATTCACAATATGCCGTAAAAAAAACGAAGTTATTCAATTAGCAATTGTTTTTTATTCACAAGTTAACCATTGATTTGTCATGTTATTTGTATGGTATTGTTAAAATGTTTTTTAGTGTTTTACAGTACATTCGAACCCTGAATCATTCCATTTCAATGCCCATCGCATGGTATCTTGCTAAAGCAACCCCTTCTTCTACACTTGCCGTTATATTTTGGGAACTGGTACAGGAATGTGAATCGCGGGGACTGCCAATTCACGCAGTCATAGCAGACGGATTGTCAACTGACTGACAATTTTTCAAGCTTGTATCGCAAGCAGGCGCAATCAATTTTGATTGTCCATTAGTTGCTCCAAACCCTGTTGCCCAGCACTGGATTTATCTTTGCTCTGATCCATCGCATTTACTAAAGGTTAGTTTAGCATAATTTGTATGATATTACATTTTATCATTTGTACAAAAATTGTATGAGCTTTTAGACTTGGGCTCTTAAACAAAGTTAGTACGGTATCTGTGCATGTGCGCGAAATTTACGTGATTGGCGCAGCCGTTTTGGCGCCAGGTATTGTGGCAGTGTGTCACTTTCTTATTCGTAAATCTTGAAAATTTTAGGGTTTAGGGCTTAGGTTAGGGTTAGGGTGATTGATTATACTGCTTTATTCAAACCTTCCTGCCAGTTTCAAATAGACTGGTGCCAAAACATCCGCGCCAAAACGGCCGCGCCAAATAGTCTTATACCCGAAATTTACGCGCTATCATACAACTGCCACACTTTATTTTTAATCTTAATGTTAAATTTATAACCATGCAGTTGATTTTCAGTCTTTTGCCATAATTTTAAGCTTGTGATTATGACGTCATGTTTTTCATTTTACGTAATGATTGCCTAGTTTTTAAAATTGTAATGCAAGTAGCTTTTACTGAATTGAATCAATTCACGTAATGTCCATATATTTCGTAATTTAACCCATTTTATTGAATTTGTGCTGGGGGTGTGAAGATTAATTTTTTTTTAATAATAATTTTGTTAGTTTGATTTCGTCTACAGTAGAACGCCGATTATCTGAACATATGCTAAAGCTTTTGATGCATTTCAAACAGTCCCAACATGAACGGCAGAGTGAGTGTTGCTCGACACAGCTTCTGCTTCTAAAAAATCTAAAGAACTTAGAAGCGATTAATAGAGTTTTTAAAAAAATTCAATAATTACTATACTGCACGTAATGCGAAATTACAATTTGAGGGCTCTGTATATATGATGGTTCTTTTTGAAGATAAAATTTTGCTTGATTATTTAAAAAATCCAAACCAACCCTGGTCTCAATTTAAAGTTCTAATATGAGTTTATTTTGAGTTTCTGCTGGCATTAAACTTATTTTATCTGGTCAATTGTCAGGAAAAAAAAGTTTGTCGACTTTCAAGACCAACTTAATACAACTTGGGATTAAAAGATTGTTCCGGTGTGTGTAGAGTGGAATTGTTGAATTGGTATCGACAACGACCTCAAATATAAGAAGAAAACAGCAGCAGGCAGGAAAAATTTTTTTGTTTTCGTAGATTCGCCGGGTACTGCGCCAGTTAGATAATAAATTTTTAGTTTGTTTTTGAAAGAAGCTAATGTGGAGCAGTTTGTAATTTCTTAAGGCAAAGTATTTCAAATTTTGGGTCTATTAAATTTAATTGATTGTTGGCACACTGTTGTTCTAAAACATAAAAAAATAATTTGACTATCACTCCTCGTTTTAATTTGACATGGTTTAAGCTAAAATAATTGTTGAATTGGATTAGGAAGAGTGCGTTTTTGAAATTTATACGTTAAAATTGCTATTTCACTTTCATACAACTGCTGAATATTTAAAAGCTCGTTTTTCATCATAACATTTTTTACACAGCCTCTCCGTTTTATTCCATACTTGGCTCGAATAAATATTACAAATACGTTGAAGTTGATTGATTGTTGTGCGATTTCCAAAGCACCAGCTGGTAATACAATATTTTAGATGACTTAATAATAATGAATTGTACAAAATTAGCATTGCTTAAGTGGTAAGACACGGTTTTACACGCATAATACTTCCTAGAAAAGAACGAATTTTTCGTTTTATCATATTCATGCGCTCTTTCCAGCTTAAATTTTCATTAATTATTACACCCAAAAAGCGAATTGATGAAACTTCGCTTTTTTTTCATATTACTTATTTTTACAGTAACATTTTTTTGTAGGACGTCACAACAATTCTGTATATTGTTTAGTATAGTCTGTATTGAATGATTTTTGTGTAAAAACACTGACAAAATTTTATCAACTTAATAAGGGCTTGAGTAATACGAAAATGTTTGCTGGGATAAAGTAATTTTTAATGTTTAAATAAATTGAAAAATGTTAAATCTCCTCTGGCTGCTGTTTGCAATTGTTATATAACCAATCAATTGCTGTTCAACCAAACGATGGAATAAAGAAATTGGCCCCCAAAAAGGACTTTACACTATTAATAGTTTGCTAATATTTGCATCTAAAGAATAAAAGCGCACGCACGGCCCACTTTTTGGAAAACGTTGTTTTAGTCTATACCACGGTTTTCAACCTCCGATGCGAGGATCCACCACCACCAGGGCCAAATGCAGACCATGAATCTTTTTGTGGCCCGCTAAAAAGTCGTGGTTTTAAATAGAGTGATGTCCCCCCCATTACAAAAATACTTTTATGGCCTTACACCTTTACTTCACAGTTTCAGGAAGCCACTCCTTGAAGCAAATGCAAAGAACTTTTTCCGATTTTAAATAAAACTAAATCGCTTTTGTAATAGGCTACAAGCGAATAAAGGCGCGTTTACAGCAGTTTACAGTACTTTTTTCTTTCAGCGTGATCTTTGTTTGTTTTATTGACGCTCAAATCCACTCATGTTTTCGAGAAAAAATGAGTGAATTTGAGCGTCAATAAAACAAACCAAGATTGTGCTGAAAGAAAAAAGTACTGTAATCGGCTGTAAACGCGCCTTAATAGATGAATAAGTCAGGCCCGCGTTAATCTTACTGAGCGCATTTTGCCTAGAAACGCTAGATGTTGCAAACCGTTGATCTATACCACTACTTCTCGACCTTTTTTCTTCTGTGGACATTAACTTCTTTTTTTATACGAGAAAGAAACCACCAAGCAGTTAGAAAAACAGAAAATTGCAAAACATATTATTTATCCAACTGCGCATTAGTGAGAAACCTTGCTGCTAAACATTATTGGCAAGATCAATATCTTTTATTTCAGCTTCGCCGTAAAAGCATAAAAATGTAAAGACGTTACAGAAAGCCACAAAACATGTCTTATGAATTTATTCTGAACATCAGGCATGTCAAACTCGTCAGGATATGCAGGCCACATGGGTAAAACTTTAACCCAAAAAATTTTCTGCGGGCCCCAAGGCAGCAATCCGCTTAGCAAACAAGCCAACCAATAGGTCTGTGCAAAAAGCCTTTAGAAGCATTGGGGGCAATCATAGAGCGAAAACTTACAGTATATTGGTTTTTTTGAAGGGTTAAGAGCCGCCTACCCCAAGATATCTTTGGAGGACAGGCAACAGCAACAACGCCAAGGATGGCGAACCACAAACCCGCTGGTCAGAGCATCATCCAATTTTTAGAATTTACTTGACCAATTAGTCGTTTCTAAATTTCAGGCATTATGACGACGTATTGCTATTTTTTCAAAAAATTAAACTGGGTCTCAGTTATAACTATCGCCATACGTATTTTCTACTTTAATGAATACGTCTAGAACATAGTTTTTAAAAAAATCTATCTGAAGTGATCATTAAAAAGGTCTTCTCACCAGAATGAACAAGAATGTGCTTTAAAACGGACGGTGACCCTTCCTTAGTCTTTGCTTTTAATCGTTTTTTGAATCATGTCCCTTAAAATACCCAGAACCGGCACCAAACATTGAAACAGACCAAAAAAATGTATTCAAAATTTACATCTTTTTTATTACTTATTTTAGTTAATGGCCCACTTAATTGTGTTGTCAATTAAACAGTCATTTGTCACCCAATCTATAGAAAAGGTTCGCCATCTCTGCTCCATTCAATTTTCATATCCCAATGCAACCAGCTGTGTGTGAAGAACTTTTGGTCAAAAATTTAAATAGTAAATAAAGAATAAGTTAGCAACAAACAAAAAAGTACTTGTAAAATAAATTTCATCCAGTCAATGATGCCCTGAAGCCGTTTGAACATCTCCGATTGCTTTTAAATAAGCAGTTAAATTTGTTTTTTGTAAAACTGTACTTCAAAACTCGAATAAACAATTTAAATACATAATTCATAACCGTTTGAAGAGAATCGTTGCGCTGCATTGACTGATCTATAAGATCTTCAAAAAATTTTAAAACTGTTTTGTTGTGAAGAGTTGCTTCAATGATCATGTTTACCGAGAGTTATTTCAAATTTTTGCCGCATTCTTCTCGGATGGCACAATAAATATAAATCAAAATATCTAAAAAGTGTCCATCGGGAATACATAATGCACCACAGTTTTTTTCCGGTAAGTTTATTAAATTAGTGCTGGGGTTACCTTCTTGATTCTGTAATTTGGAAAGAAATGATGTATGCATTGAATATTTCTTTACTGCTTTCATTATAAGGTATCCGCCAATGTATTCTAAAATTTCTTTTTCATCCCTGTCAATATTAATTGTCTGCATTAAATATGTCTGTTGTATCATCTTCAAGAAAATACTAAGGACCTTTTATAATACAGGATAAAATATTAAGCAAGTGTTTTGCAGCAACTGGTTTATGACAGCCATTGAAAAATTGGTATGCTTCACGACAATGTTGTGGATAAACAGAAATTATTGAATTGTAGTTTTTATAGATATAAAAGTCCAATATCCATTTAACTATATGGTTTCTTCCATATAATGATAAAAAAATATCTTCTGGTAAGATTTTTGCACAAATCGTATCAGTTATCTCTATGCTGCTGTAGTCATCATCACCAAACACAATTTCGACAAGTTCAATGCAAACTCTTAAAGACATTTCAGCACCTGCATAAAAAAATATTGTTCAACAAAGGCTATATAATTGAGGTACAAGTTTACACCAAAAATTGGTAATTTTTAAAAAATTTTCATATATTCTATCAGTTTAAAGTAACAAACTAAGAATGGTAAGCTGAAGTGGTTATGCTGCTCAAGCTAACAACTCAGCACACAAACAATTAATTAAAGTATATCACATTAATTACTTAAAATATTATTATATGTATATACTAATTTTTACACAAAATGAATGTGATGAACACTTTATGACTTAAATATTGCTAAACATTTTGTTGATGGTAAACACAAAATTTTCAGGTGGAGAGGAGCCTAAAATAAAGATTTGAAACTACAGGGATCATATCAGAAAAAAACATCAAAAAAATTTTTTTCATTTTATTTTTTTTGTTCTCATTCACTATTTACAAGCTTACTTTATAAATTTTTAATTTTAGAAAATTCCGAGCAACAAGGTTGGTAACAGTAAACAAGACCCAATTTTTTAATCAAATTTTGAAGATTGTTCTACTTTATTACAAACATTTGGTATTCAATTAGCAAAGAAAATATTGTGAGTGCCACTTTTTGCATTATGTAAAGGCTTTATTGCCAAATTATGCCAATTAAGAATGCATACTTATAAAATATATGAAAAAGATAGAGATCACAGGTATATCACATAAATTGTAGAAAACTAATGAACAAGCTCATTAGAAACCAAATAAATTGTTTTGAAAAGAAAGCAAAAGTTTTTGTATTTCTTTCTAAGATTTTTTTAAAATTAAAATGTACATTTTTCATAAAGTTCATAAATTATTTGAAAGTATGCATTAACTTTCATTACTATTATTTAAAACAATGACCAACTTTAGTTTTGAAGCAACGAATTTTGAAATTTTTTCTTACAAATATTATTAATTTAAAAATGTTTGCCTATTAATGATTAAAGCCCAAAAACTAAATTATCTATAATACCAAGTTTAATCTTTGATTTAACAAGCTTGGAAAGTCACACACTAACAATTTTCCAAAATAGCATAAACAAAGTAATAGAATTACAAAAAATTAATAAAAATCTTATGTGTTTTATATTATTAATAAAAAAGCTTAACCTGCTTAAAACTTACATTAAAGCAACTTGTGTTTTTATTATTTTATTTCAAAGCTTTTCAATTTCACTAAAGATACAAATTTTCAACACTTAATAATAAAGTTTATAAATTAATTTCAGAATGAAAACTAATAGATTATAATGTTGGTTTATAACCTTACATATTAAAATTATTGTGCTTTTTATTAGCATCAAAAACAAAAATAAAGTCTAAAGAAATAAAGCCATAATGATTTTGACAACATCATTTTTACAATGGAAAAAAAGAAAAAAATTTTAAGTTTTTTAAAAAATTATACAGTCACCATAAAAAATAAACTAATCAAAAACATAATTCTAATTACTGTATATTTATATAAATTTAGCAAATAATTAATATAAAATAAAATTGATTTCAAGTTTAAAACGTGTACTAATTATATAATTCTATTATCTGGTAAATTTCTTTAATGTTGTCATGCACTGTAACAACAATTCAATAATATTTAATCTCAAACATATTTTATTGTTTAATTTCTATTTTTTTTTTGATAAAAGTTAAGATAATAAACAAAAACATAAAACTTACCTTAATATAAACAAATAAATTGGAAAATAAACAAAAACAAAATTATTTAATACCTATTGAATTCTAGTTAACTCTATTTTCTCCTCACAACCATTAAAACAAAGCCTCTATAGTTAAAAAACAATTATCAACAACAAGCTTGACAAAAATTGAAAAAATGGTTTGAAATATAAAAATTATGCATGTTATTAAAGATGCTATACTCAACCATACACTTCAAATTCAGTTATTTTAGTTTTATACAGATATTGACTGAAATTTAGAGCTGTTTGCCAAGACTGCCAAACAGGGAAAACTGCTGACAATTGTCTTAAGGACACAGCAGAATGGCACAAGTAGGTTTTGAACCAAGATCATGTTGATTACAATTATGGCACTTTAACCATCTGCTTACGCTGTCACAATATGTAAGTATAATGTTAGTAGATAGAAACTTGTTTATTATTATTAAATGCAAAATGATTAAAACTCTCTTCTGCAATGCAATATACAATATAATATACTTTGCTATTTAAAAAGTTTTTTATTGGTACAAAACTTTAAAATAGCTTTTAACAGCAAATGCTTCATCTAAAGCTCTTTTGTTAAACAAGTAGCCTTAAAAAAGGCTGTTTTGAAAACTCGAACGTTTTCGTCTAGCTCTCTTCAGGAAGTTTCGCTAGAATGAATTGCAGAACTGAACGTAGTATTTCAAAAGTTTTAAGACTGATCCTGATTGGCTAAAAATTAAGGTTAGTAGCAGTTATCATAATAATTTAAAGTTTTAACGCGCTGTGTCCCACTAAATGGAAGTCTGGATTAATTCTATATTTTTTAACTCGAGCCAAGCGTATTTGTTCCTCCGATTTTTTGTTTGATAAAGAAGTTAGTATGTTAAAAAAGATGTTTTTGAATAATGGTTATCCTTCATCGTTTTTTGATAAAATTCTTGCGAGCTTTCAATCTTCTAACAAATTTTCTCAAAACATTAGCTTTGAAAATAGTTTTTGTATTCCGTATTTGGGTAAGGAATCACATCACTTTGCAAATCGTCTTTCTGCATTAATAAAAAACAAGTACAACTTAAAAATATCTCCTACCTATAAAACTTTTAAACTAGTCAATTATTTTCAGTTAAAATCCAAAACTCCTGTGGCTCTTTGTTCAAATGTTGTCTATAAATTCTCGTGTTCGTGCGATACGAACAAGACATACATCGGTATGTCGTCCAGACATTTGATCACTAGAATTCGGGAGCATCTGAATTTCAAAAGTCTACAGGATAGTGCAATTAAAGATCATATTTTGTCGTGTGAAAAGTGTTCTAATAATCGGTCTGATGAAAACAATTTTGTAATAATACGTAAATGCAAATCAGAATTTTGTTCTAAGATTCACGAAGCTCTACTCATAAAAAAGTTAAGTCCAAAATTAAATCGACAAATGTTCGCAAACGGAGCTTCATATTTATTGAATATATTTTGATTGTAATATTTTTTCTTTTTTTTCTTCAATGACATCATAATTTGAAATTTAATTTGTATCAATTTAGTTTCTCTCTCGTTTTGATTTAAAATTTAGCCTGTTAGTCAAAAGTACAGCCTTTTTTAAAAAATAACATTGTTTTTTGCTGTTGTTAATTTTTAATTTTTTTTTATGTGTGTGTGTAAATTTAAAGTTAATTAATATTACTAAATTGTAAAAACCTGATGAGGGCTGAAGTAAGCCGAAAACGTTCGTTTTTTTTTTTTTTTTTTTAAATAATAATTTTTAATGCTTATTTAATAAATGCTGAAAATGCTGAATCCATTATAGTCCATAAATGCTGAATCCATTATGGCTGCTATTTTCAATTGTTGTCTGGTTGAAAAAGACAACCTCTTTGCCGAAACTTTAATTTAAAGTATTTAATAAATAAAACCACGTTTCATCAGCGTAAGAATTTTTGGCAAAAAAAAAAAAAGAACAAAATTATGCAAGTTTTGTGCTAAAATTTGGAACTAAAAAGAAAATTCTTTTACAATTATACTAACAATTTGTGTTTGTAAACAAATTCTTTCTGTCTACACAAATTAGGTTTTCGAAGAGTGATGAAAATTGATTCCAAGACTGATAAATGGAAATTGGATCGTGCTTTAGAGAGAATAAAAAATTGATTGTCCTTATAGTGAGATGCACATTTTTGGTTATGTAACAGATGGTTTCCAATTGCTGAATCACAATGCGATATTGAGTTTGCTAGTTTTCCTGGGCGTTCTGGTTGTTTACGTTCTTGACTGGTTCTGTTCCGAATAGACTTCGGCACATGCTGGCGGATTCTGTCCTGCAAACGTTGAGACGTTCGACCCACGTACCGACTATCGCAGTGGCACACGTATTCATATACGACGTTACTTTGTTGAAAAGTGGGAAGAACGTCAGTAGTACGTAAAGGCTGGTTTGGCGAGTTTTTACGCTAGGGGCGCTAGAGAGCAGGTGGCGCAGTGGCGCATATGACGTCATCAGTGGCGCGGTGGTGGAGGGTGGCGCTAGAGAGCGGTGGCGGAGGGTGGCGCTAGAGAGGCGGATCCGAATCCTATTCCGGATCCTAATCCTACTCCTATTCCTAATCCTACTCCTATTTCTAATCCTACTCCTATTTCTAATCCTACTCCTATTCCTAATCCTACTCCTATTCCTAATCCTGCTCCTATTCCTAATCCTACTCCTAATCCTACTCCTATTCCTAATCCTACTCCTATTCCTAATCCTACTCCTATTCCTAATCCTACTCCTATTCCTAATCGTAATCCTAATCCTATTCCTAATCCTAATCCTAATCCTAATCCTATTTCTAATCCTACTCCTATTTCTAATCCTACTCCTATTCCTAATCCTATTTCTATTCTTATTTATATTCCTAAGAAAGACGATGATCCTGAGTTCAATTCTTAACCAAGACAATATAAAAACTAAACCTAAGACAGACAGTAGTCCTGAGTTTGACTCCCACCCAAGACAGTAGAAATCCTAATCCTAACAAAGGTCCTGAGCTCGATTCCTACCCAAGACAATATAAATCCTAACCCTAAGAAAATTAGTAGTCCTGAGTTGGATTCCTTCCCTAGATAATATAAAACCAAACTTTAAGAAAGACAGAAGTCTTGAGTTTGATCCCCAACCAAGACAGCGAAGCTGTAAATCCTAACCCTAAGAAAACCAGTAGTCTTGAGTTTGATCCCCAACCAAGACAGCGAAGCTGTAAATCCTAACCCTAAGAAAGGTCTTGAGTTTGATCCCCAACCAAGACAGCGAAGCTGTAAATTCTAATCCTAAGAAAGGTTCTGAGTTAGATTCCCACCCAAGACAGTATAAACTCTAACCTTAAGAAAATTAATAGGCCTGAGTTGGATTCCTTCCCTAGATAATATATATTTAAATCTTAAGAAAGGCAGAAGTCCTGAGTTAGATTCCCACCCAAGACAGTATAAACTCTAACCTTAAGAAAGTCAGTGGTCTTGAGTTCGTTTCTTGTTCAAAACAATGTAAATCCTAACCCTAAGAAAACCAGTAGTCCTGGGTTTGATCCCCAACCAAGATAATATCAATTTAAATCTTAAGAAAGGCAGAAGTCCTGAGTTAGATTCCCAACCAAAACAGCGAAGCTGTAAACCCTAACCCTAAGAAAACCAGTAGTCTTGAGTTTAATCCCCAACCAAGATAAAAGAAATCTTAATGCTAAGAAAGGTCCTGAGTTGGATTCCTACCAAGACAATATAATCTCTAAGTCTAAGAGAGACGGTGGTCCTAAGTTTGACTCCTACCCAAGATAATATTAAACCAAACCCTAAGAACAGCAGTAGTCCTGAGTTCGTTTCTGGTTCAAAACTTCAAAACATAAGGTTATTTCAAGACATTCTGCAAGATTTTAAAGCAATAAAGCAAAGTTTTTCCTGTTTTTAAGTGCACAATAGAAAAGTCTCTCAATTGGTTTCCTGTTTTTAAGCACTCTGTAGAAAAAGCTGTCAAAGCTTTTGAAGCGCACAATAGAAAATTTCTTTAACCAGTTTCCCGTTTTTAAGTGCACAATAGAAAATTTCTTTAACCAGTTGTCAAACCGCTTTTTTATTTTAAGCGCTCCATAGAAAAAACCTGTCAAAATATGTTCCACAAAGAGCAAGTTTGGACAAGTCAGGTCAATACACAGTTTTCCCATGGGGAATTCCCTAGGTTTTACCGGGATTGTTTGTATAGGTTTCTTTGTGCATTGCAAACTTTGTCTCGATTTTTGTTATATTTATGTCCAATTTCTCAATTTTCCCTAAAAAAGTTTGGTTTTTAGATATTTTATTCAATTTTAAAACTTTTTTTTCTAAAAAAACCTTGATTTTTATTATAACTTTGTTTAATTTTTTCTAATCAATCTTAATTTTTTATAACTATCTTCAAATTTTTTATAGGCGAGCTTGATTTTTGTTATACTTATGCTCAATTTTTCAAAAATTTTTCTTACCCAACCTTGGTTTTTGTTACAACTATCTTCAATTTTTTCTAGACAAATTCGATATTTGTTATACCTTTGTTGAAATTTTAAAAGTTTTTCTTTAGACAACCTTGATTTTGTTACACATTTGTTTAATTCTTCAAACATTTTCTTAGTCAACCGTGATTTTTAGATACCTATTTTAATTTTTTTTTACTAAACAAGTTTGATTTTTGCTATACCCTTGTTGGATTTTTCCAAACTTTTCTTTGTCAACCATGATTTTTATTATACTTTTGTTGAATTTTTAAAAGTTTATCTTGATTTTTGTCATTCCTATCTTCAATTTTCTCCTATTCAAGCTTGATTTTTGTTACACCCTTGTTGAATTTTTCAAAATTTATCTTTGTCAACCATGATTTTTATCATATCTTTGTTGAAATTTTAAAAGTTTTTCTTTAGACAACCTTGATTTTTGTCACACATTTGTTTAATTCTTCAAATATTTTCTTAGTCAACCGTGATTTTTGGATATCTATCTTTAATTTTTTCTTGGTAACCTCGATTTTTGTTATACCTTTATTTAATTTTTTTCTAAACAAACTTAATTTTTTTATAACTATCTTCAATTTCTTTCTTGACAACCTTGATTTTTGTCATACTTATGTTCACTTTCTCAAAAATTTGTCCTAAGAAGCTTGATTTTTAGGCAGCTTTATTTAATTTTAAAACTTTTTCTCTTATCAACCTTGATTTTTGTTATACCTAACCTCAATTTTTTTTTCTAACAACCTTGATTTTTGTCATACTTTTGTTTAATTTTTTCTAACCAACCTTGATTTTTGTCATACCTAACCTCAATTTTTTCTTGCCAACCTTGATTTTTATTATCTTATCTTCAATTTTTTTTCTAAACAAACTTAATTTTTTTTACAACTATCTTCAATTTCTTTCTTGGAAACCTTGATTTTTGTCATACTTATGTTCATTTTCTCAAAAATTTGTCCTAAGAAGCTTGATTTTTAGGCAGCTTTATTTAACTTTAAAATTTTTTCTCTTAGCAACCTTGATTTTTGTTATACCTAACCTCAATTTTTTTTTTCTAACAACCTTGATTTTTGTCATACTTTTGTTTAATTTTTTCTAACCAACCTTGATTTTTGTCATACCTAACCTCAATTTTTTCTTGTCAACCTTGATTTTTATTATCTTATCTTCAATTTTTTTCTAAACAACCTTGTTTTTGTCATACCTATCTTTAATTTTTCTTGGCAACCTCGATTTTTCTCACACCTATCTTTAATTTTTTCTTAACAATCTTGATTTTTGTTGCACCTAACTTCAATTTTTTTTTTTCCGAACAAATTTGATTTTTGTCATACTTTTGTTTAATTTTTCTTGGTTACCTTGATTTTTGTCATACCTAACCTTAATTTTTTCTAAACAAACTTGATTTTGTTATATCTTTGCTTAATTTTTTCTAAACAACCTTGATTTTCCCATGCCTTTGTTTAATTTTTTCTTTGATTTTTGTCGTACCTATCTTTAATTTTTCTTAACAATCTTGATTTTAGTCATATCTTTGTTTAATTTTTCTTAACAATCTTGGTTTTGTTGCACCTACCTTCAATTTTTATCTAGACAAACTTGATTTTGTTATATCTATGCTTAATTTTTTCTTGGTAACCTTGATTTTTGTCATACCTAACCTCAATTTTTTCTTGGCAACCTTGATTTTTAGATACCCGCATTCTATTTTTCCCTAAGAAAGCTTGACTTTTAGATACCTTTATTCAATTCTAAAACTTTTTTCTCTAAACATCCTTGATTTTTGTCATACCTAACCTCAATTTTTTCTCTAAGCAGCCTTGATTTTTGTTATACTTAACATCAATTTTTTCTTGGCAACCTTGATTTTATTATACTTATCTTCAATTTTTTTCTAAGCAACCTTGTTTTTGTTATACCTAAATTCAATTTTTTTTCTTGGCAACCTTGATTTTTACTCATAGTCAAAGTAATCGTTAAAAGTTTTAAACAAAAATTTTTATTGATAGGATATTTGTGTTCAATAAACAGATGTTTCATAATAAAAAATTCGTCTTTTTTTCCACTTTAGTAAACCGAATTCAAACATAGTTATTATTTTTATAGAGTATGAATTCGCTTTCTAGTGTCAAAAGTTTAATTGTCTTGAAAATGAATTCAGTTCCAACTACGTTTAATCTTTTGGTCATTTTTATAAACTTTTAATAGAAAGCTACCCGTAATCTCTATAAGCGTGACAATATGCTTTTGATAATTGCGTCAAATTCTCTCTCTTATACAAAAGCTTGGGCCGTATCCTGCTCATAGCGTATTGCGTTTCCTGTTAAACTGTGATATACTCATGATCGGAGTTTGAAAATCTGGTTACCTTAATTTCCAGAGTAAAAATAGAATAAGCGAAAAAACTTTCTATGATACACCTTGATTTTTATAGTGTTTTAACAACCGTATGTAAAAAGAAATTTTATTACAAACTTGACCCAAAAAAATTTGATTTCAAAACACCGACTTAAGTTTAGTTTGATCCCCAGCCAAATACAACAATCGTTTATGTTAAAAAGTTTTGCATTTTTTCACTTTTAATAAGAAAATTCATCATAAAACTGAACATTTTAATACATTTTGCCAACTAAATTTTCTAAAATTAACATAAAATTTGAAATCAAATAAGACCAACGTAAGTAAGATCGATTCCAAGAAAAGTCAGTTGTTTTTTAAAAATACAATAAGATTTATTCTAGCAAATCCTATCACAGATAGTTCTTATGTCTAAATGAAAACAAACCAAGCTGAAATTATTTAATAAATTTATTGACTAGCTTGAAATCTGAAAATAAACCTTTGAAAAATCAGGATTTTTTTAAAAAATAGCTAAAAATTTTACTTTCAGGATATGGTTTCGCTTGGGGTAGCAAACACAAATAAAAAAAAACCAACAAATTCACTCTTTTATCTTGAGCGTTGCTAACCTCTGAAAAAAAAGGTTTGGACAGTGATCTTGTAAAAGAAACCACCTACGGATATTAAAAATTAGACTTTTTAACTTTATTTTCTGTTTTTTACACCAACGTTTTAAAGTACTGTAGAAAACTTTTTAACAATTCTCTTAAAAATCGAAAATGTAAAATATCCAATAAAGCGTAAGACTTCTTTCACACATAATTTTAACTCGATTTCAGTCAGTGTAACAGCAACGTTTTTACATTTTAAACAAATTTCAACTCGCTTTTAATATTTTTAATTCATTCTTCTAACTTTTTATTTAATTTATTCCAACGTAACATTGTTCGACTTCTTAAAAAGAAATGCTATGCAGAAACTCATTGGTTAATTCCAAGAAAAATTTTAAAATCATTGAATTAGACACGGGGCGTTGATTAACAACCAATTACGATCAGTCATCATATCCCAAACTTAACGGTAATCATTAGGACAAACCGAGTAAAAATGATCCAAGTTAAACCAAATTTTTTATTTTTACTAGCTTAATAAATCTTTGAAACATCAATTTTTTAGAAAATGACCGCTTGACACTAGTTAAACCGAAAATATTTTAGTTTTTCTTTTTCCAAATAAACATATTAACCAAAAACTTCATTAATTGATATTAACAATATGATCCATGAATATAATTTTATACAGTTTTCACACGGAGGTTTTGTGGTCAGGTTCTTAAAATTATCAATATTTAAAGATTTTCTCAAGAGCCTCACATTGTAAAGGTTTTAGTATGGAAACAGTAGATTCCTTCTACGTGAAAAAATTTAACTTTTTGAAAGGCCAACCTTTCCTCCAAGTGTCTTACATTTTAAAGTTACGGAAACACTAGCTTACTTAAAAAAATCTAAAAAATTTCTCCTAAAAACTGTACGTTTCTTCCAAGTGTCACAGAAGTTTGTTAGCTTTTGGAACCAAATTCTAAAAAAACTACTTTATTTTAGGTTTTTGCTATTTTTTAACGCATAGCAACAATTCAATCTCAAATTTTTTGTCACAATATTGCTTTCTTAATTGCGCAAATGTTGTAATTTTGTCAAACTCTTTGTATAATTGTTGCATAGAAGCAAATATTTCGACTTTTGCACGGTTCTCATTTTACTTAGTTTTTCTTTCCAAAGTGAAAAGAGCCGCATTAAAGGTTTTAACTAAATATCAATTTGTTTGTTTTAAATACTAAGCAACAACACAAACATTTTAAAGTAAACTAACAAAAAGTTGACTAGTCAAGTTTATTAGACTCATCTCTTCATTAAAAGATATCAATTTTTGACTTAAAGAATTTTTTCACCTTGTAACTTAAACGTTTTCAATCTACTTTGCATTAAAAAGGTGTTTAGCATCACAAAATTTCACGAGATTTTCTCAAGTTGAAACCGTCTTGATTGAAAAATAGCAAATTTGGCGTTAAAAGTTGTTCGATTTGCAAATCAATATCTGTTTTTAGCAACTGTTTATTCATCATGTGACCTAAATGTGATGTTTAAATTAACTTTATGATAAAAATCAGTCAACCTCACAAATTTTAACTAGTTGAAACCATTTTTGCCTCAAAAAATCAGAAACATTATTCTTCAGCATGATTTAATTTTGCCTTTTTACAAACAAACTTTTCGAAACAAACCTACATTTTACTTTGTTCACGTTTCAATAGCTAAGTTTGTTGTTTCAAAAGTAAAAGCCAAGAATTTTTTTTTTTTTTTTTTTCGATTTGAAGTCACAACTTGTGTATTTTGATTTATAAACCTAAACTTTCTTAATCTATTATGCATGTAAATTGTAGAGCATATCAATTTCTATGTTTTCAACTGGTCTGTTAGATTTTTATTTTAAAAAATTCTCTCGACTTTACGTATTGTTGTCTTTAGTTATAAAAAAATTTATCACAATTTGCTAAAAAATTTTCTTTTTCATCATTTATAAGTTCGTTTCATGGTAAGATATTAGATAAAAGTTACAATTTGAAAAATTTTTATAATAGTGCTTTTATTGCTTTTGAAAACAAAAGTTCATGCACAAACCTTGAAAAATACACAGATTTTTTTCGACGTTCACGTGTCTGTTTTTAGCTTTTGCTTAATTTTTTAAATTTTTGGCAATTTTAAAAGGTTTCTTGTTTCTCATTTTTCGAAATTGTTATTATTTTTTTTTTTAAATGTGAACTTTTGACGGTTTTTTCTTGGTTGGTTGGTAGCACTAATTTTCTTTGAAAATAAGAAACAAGTGATTTAAAATATTCTTAAGTGTGTAGAAAACTTATGGTAAGATAGAACAAAATAAAGTAAAATAATTCAATAATGACATTAAAAAGTTGCTTTACCAAAAGCTCATTGCTCTCTTTCAAACCAGTTTTATTGTACGTGACAATAAAAAATTTGCCCACACAATTTGTCCACGTCAAAAGTTCACATTTAAAAAAAAATAATAACAATTTCGAAAAATGAGAAACAAGAAACCTTTTAAAATTGCCAAAAATTTAAAAAATTAAGCAAAAGCTAAAA